>JXTC01000331.1:0-191558 GCA_002914845.1 Trema orientale
AAAATGAGTTTCATATTGAATACATATGAACTTTGGGTGTTTATGTGTATGTATATATATATAGGTTGTCAATCCAGTAGGTATTTTTTTTTTTTTACTTATATATAGATATTTTTTTTTAGCCATTGGATCATCATCTATTGGTGATCCAACGACTATAATGAGGTACATAAAAAGACGTGCATCATTAATGTTATTTTTCTTTCTTATATTTTTTACTATAAAAAAAATATGTATGATAAATTTTTATCGGTCAAAATGATATATATTCCTAAATTTGTCTAAATACTTTGTATTTTCTCAAGTTTTGTAATTTATATATTTGGCTATGAATTTATGACATTTAATCATATATATAGGCGAGAAGTTTGTAAATCTTATACCATTACTTCTCTTTCCACTAGTGTGTATATTTTTATATAAAAAAGCGTTTTTTTTTATATCTTAAAAATTTGATTTTTATTTATGCTCACCCTGCCTAACAGTGTTTAGTAGTATTACTATATAGTAACATTATATAGTTCATTAACTATTTTTTTTTTCCTTCAGTATCTAGTAGTGCCACTTTGAGACTGGAACTATAAATTCGTATAATCAATCCTTGGACTAGAAAACGAACTATATTATTACATAAACTTAAAAGAACTGAGCGTTTCATAATGAAAACGACAATACTAATGACAAGTAATCTCAGAGCTTGTTAGTGAAAATTGTCGCGAGGGAGGTATCAATAATGAGAAGTTCATTTCATTTCACATCTTTTCCTAATACCTTTTTTCTCTCTCCTGGACCTTATATGACATAATTCACTGTGTACGTGTACAATTATCATGGTGTCATAATCTGCCCGATGTAATAATTATGTAAGAAATATTTAAGTAATGGGAAATGAAAAGGTGATTAAACAAAAATAAAGATCGGAGTAAGGTTGATTACCTAGCTTATAATGTTCTGCTATTTACGTTGAACTTGGATCATGGCCGGGAAGCATGCAATAGGGGGAAAATTAGACTACGTGTTTGTTTTGGACACGATTTTGAAAAATGTCAATTTTTTTATATCTTTTAGTTTATGCCTTCCAAGCCATTACTTGATTATAATTTAAAAAGTATCTATGCTGCGAACAGCTCTAATATAGTAGTTTTTTTTTTTTTCCCCTTTCCCTAAGAGATACTTTGAGTTACTTCTTTTTTTAACCAAGTTTTTTCTCTGTTTATCTAACACTCACCTCATTTTTTCTTTGTGGGTTCTGGAAATATCCTCATTCATAGGTCCAAAATTCACATCTATGAATTGAAAGGACCGAATGATCAACTCTATCATTAGTTGTAAAAATCAATAAGTTTTCAAATTTTTCATTTGAAAAAATAGAAATCCTTCTTATTGGATGATCATAATACTTCCCAAATATCTAGTTCTCCGACTTCTCTAATTACGTAGTATATGAACTTTGTTAGAAAAACCTTTTCTTAAAAAACAGAAAAAATTCTCTTTTATAATCACTTCAAAAACGATTGGCCATTCTCCTAAATGTCCATGCCAGTCCTACGCATAACAGAATGGTTTCCTCAATTATGGGCCTCTGAAGTACTTGGTCAGTATTTTGGACCTACGCCCACGCTACTAGTTAGGCTCAACCTCTTTTTTTTTTTTTTTTGTTTGTCATTAACATTACTCAATTTGAGAACTAAATATTAATAATAGAATAACGAATTTGTAAAAAAAAAAAAAAAAACAAATANAATATTAATAATAGAATAACGAATTTGTAAAAAAAAAAAAAAAACAAATAATGGTGAAATTGGTAATACCAACATATTGGTTTTCATGCGCACAGTCAAATTGACCTTGGGCTATCTTGGTACAGCTATAGATTTTAAGGAAAACACTTTCAGTTGTACTGAAAGAAAAATCCATTATAGCGTAAAGTAGCTGAGTGTTTGGTAAACAATAATTTTAAAATGTTGTGACTTGAAAAAGCTGTATTAAAGTATATAATAAACTGTATGGCTGAATTGTTGTGTAAATATAAAATGATCAAAATAAACATCATTATACAATGATGCATATTTATGGAAAGAGCTTATTAATATTTTGTACAATTATGCATATTTTGTACATACTAAACATATTAATATGTTTGAAAAAATAATATGAAAATAAATTCAATTAAATTAGTTACTCAATTAAATTTATTTTATTTTACTTTATTTTCATCTGAATTTAAAATTTTAATAAAAAATCATTTGACTACTTCAAAATAACTAATATAAAGAATATTTTAGTAAATTATGAGTTAAATATATTACTTTTAAAAAAAATTGATATGAATATAAACTTAATTAAATGTTTGACATTTTTATTTTTAAGTGATGATATTTTAGTCATTATAATTTATTCATTAAAAGATAGTGTAAATTCCCGCGTAATCTAAAAGCCCCTAGACCAGCTTTGACTTTTGGCTGTAACTTTGTGAAAACTTATTAAATAATCTGATTTTTCGATTTAAACTAAATACTTTTTGGCCCACAGATTATTCGAAAAATGTTTTCAACTTGTGAAAAAGCCAAACCAACCAGACTTATCAAAAGCGCCCAAACCATAACAACTTAAAATAAATGATTGAAAGAAAAATCTAAACATAATTTGTAAATGATAATAGGGGAATTCTAGAATGCGATATTGAGTTTTGGGTATACTGAAAGGATATAGTTTTTTAGGGGTTCTTATTGGATAAAAGCTAACATTTAGTGTGGATATCATTTCACTTTCAGCCAATTTCTCTCTTGCTGCTCCGTCCTCTCTCCTTTGCAACTCACTCTCTCATGGAATATTACCAAATTTTGTTAGATCATTGATTGTAAAACTAGTTAGAGAGGGAAAAAAAATCAAGAGTTTGGTTTTATTTCTCTAAACATTAAGCCCTCCATTCAGATCTGTACTAACTAAAGCTAGTAGAGAATGAATATGAAATAAATGAATATGATCCAAAAAATGATACGCCATTTAATCTGTGCTTTGTTCCTCCTTTCTTTCCTTTTTTTCTTTGCGATGCTCTGCTATTCCTTTGTTGGGACTGAGTATTTCTTTCTCCCAAACTAAAAATCAAATTGAACTGAAAAATGATGCATCATCTCACTGTATCTTTCTCCAAAATTAATATTTCAAGATTACCTTATAAACTTGCTAACATCAGCTGTTTTTAGATTTGTATTTAGGTACTGGTTTTTAGATTTGTGCTTTTATTCCCATTTATTGGTTCCTCTTTTTTTATGTATATTGCATATGGGTCTTCAACTATCAAGTATCAAAAGATTTCTTATGTTAGACACTGTTTTTTTTTTTTTTTTTTTTGGGCTGAACATGTTAATGGGTGGTTCAAATTGCAAGTTTTTTTCTACTATTTCTGGAAAAAAAAAATGTATGAATATTTTTATTAAAGAAATTGCATGATTTTTAGTTTTGAACAATTATGAAAGTGTGTTTCAATTTTCTCCTTATATCTTTACTTCCAGCTTTGCGTAGTCATTATATTTGCAGCATTAATTTTTTTTAAACAATGCTGGAGTAATAATAAAACCAATTGAAATCATTTTAGGATGCAAAAGCTGAGCAATAGTCCTCAATGTAGATCATGTAACCATACTGGTATCTCTGGTCATCATCTTCTTCCCTAAAATCTTTGAGCAAATGTTGTTGAGTTGTTAACATTAATGCTGATTGTATACGGCGTGGTGTATTTTTGACAAAATTTTTTTTTTTTGATAATAAAAAGGGCGGATGAGATCACAGTGGCGGGTCACTTCCCAGAGCCACCCCCATTCGGTTGGGCTCTCAAGGGTGACGTGGGGGCTCGAACTCGTGACCTCACCCACCCTAAGTGAGAGAAGGCCTTAAGTTCAAGCTCCTTGCTACTTGACAAAATTATAGTAGACCCTTTAGTCCTCTTTATCCAATCAGAACCCTTATAAATCGTACGTTAGAAGGCCCCCATTTTTTTTATTTATTTCATTTATAATTTGTAAACAGTGAAATAAAAAGTGAAAATATTCTGATGAAGACGTTTTGAGAAAGTTTTCATCGTCAATTTCATATTATTATCACGGGGGTCTTTTATTAAATTATGAAGTGGAATGATATCCACACTAAATGTTAGCTTTTATCCAATAAGATGTTAATGTTTTTCATTCATAGTGAATCAAAAAATGTACAAGGTATATAAAGAGGTGTTTTGTGATTAGACCCACAAACAAAGTCCTCATTTTCAGGAAGAACAATCTCCCTAGAAACAAGGAAATGAGGAGGAATAATTCATTATCTATTTCAACACTCTCTCTCTAATTGGTGCATAGATATCACACATTCCCAACTTGTCTAAAAAATTTAAGAATATTTTTCTTGAGACTATTTTAGTGAGGATATCGACTAACTGTTCCTCTGATTGAATTTTAGGTAATGGAAAGGCCCTATTTGTTTCAACCATTCTATTCCATTAGAATGGAAAATTCATTTGAATGGGTGTTTGTTTCAACAACTCCAGTTTTTCCATTCAAATGATCTTTTAGAATGTGTGTTTGTTTCAACAATTTAGTTTTTCCATTCAAATGGTCCATCAGAAAAATCAACTATTGGAATGGTTTTTTTGTGTCTTGAATGAAAATGGAGGGGGGAGGTGTTTTTGAATGGTCCATTCCAATGCTCCCATTCTAATTACAACCCATTCTACTATTTTTTATATTCAAACGTCTCCCACTCTAATTATAACACATTCTACAATTTTCACTCAAATATATACATTCAAATAGGCGAACCAAACAGGGCCATAATTTGTCCATCTAACTTTTCCTTTGTGAAGAATCTATCTACTTCGATGTGTTTGGTACGATCATATTATACTGGATTACGAGCAATATCACATGCTGCTTTATCATCACAAAATAGTTAGATTGGTTGCTCGGATAGATAATCTAAATCTTGTAAGAAGAGTCTTAGCCATAACGCTTCGTAAAGTCCAAGTGCCATACCTCTGAATTTTGCTTCTGCACTTGATCGAGCTACAACATTTTAGATGACAGACGATCTACTTCCAGTTACTTCACATTCGTATAAGGTAATCTTGTGACATGGAGGAGCAAGAGGTCAACAAATACAACACACCCAAAGACACGAGGAGGTAAATTGGAACGACTGAGGCAACAATGGCTTCAGTGAGGGCTTAGAATGATGTTTGGAAATTAATGGTGCTAGATGGGACTCGATTGATTAAATAGACTGCAAAAGTGAGTGCTTCGCCCCAGTATGTAGGGATGGCAATATAATCCACGATTATGGGTATCCGTGATTATCCAATCCGAACGAAGAGGAGAAAAATCACTCAAGTAGGAAAAATAACCGGAGCGGAGAATAACCGCACCGTAAATATACTGGTATGATGCAAGAACGGTATTAGCATAATATGCACCGTATCTGCCTTAATATATATATTTACATAGAAAAATTATTATATATATAGATATGTATTTAATTTTGCATATAGATATGTATTAATTCTACACTATTCATATTCTTATATTTTTGGTAAAATAATGATTTAGAGAGTTATATGTACTTATATATTTAAATTTTAGAGTTTGAAAATTATTAGTATATTATTGTGTTTAATATTTTGTTGATTATGAAAAAGATTTAGTATTTTGATCTTAATTTTTTTAATATGTTATTATTATCAATGGGTAATAGGTAATCACAATTTTCCCTATTATCCATTGATTAATACCTGCACCATTCCTGCTTCTAAAAGAATAGTTAATGAGGCGGGTATGGTATTATAATTGGCTTTCAAGGATGAGATGGTAATTAAAAAACCATCCCCGGTTCGCCCCATTGCTATTTCTACTAGTATGGTAATGGCATATGGGCCTCGATTAACAAAGCTCTAATAACTTCTAATAAGTGCCGATTTTTATGTTTCGCGACTCCATTTTACTGAGGTGTATCGGAGCAAATAGTGTGGTGTAGTGTTTCTTGTGTTTCCCAATGCTGTTGAAGATCAGTACTTTAATATTCTCCTTTATTATCACTATGAAGAACTTGAATTTTGGCATTGTTGACATTGTACTGAATTTTAACCATTTTATGAAACTTTTGAAATAATATGCTTACTTTATTTTTTGACTTCATCATCCTGATACAGTCATCAATAAACGTTACAAACCATCGTGATCCATCTAAAGTAGTAAATTTGGATGGACCCCAGATATCAGAATAGATAATCATGAATGGAAGCAGGATTTTATTTAAACGTAAGAGAAATAAAGTGCGATGCCTTTTCACAAATTCATAGATATCACATTAAAAACTAGAAATATCAACGCTTGTAAACAAACTAAGAAATAACTTCTTCAAATACCCAAAGGAAGCATACCTCAAGCGATGATGCCATGACCATATTTCCTTTTTTCTTTTTCTCCTCCTCAAAGTCACTTATTGCAAGAGCTTATCGTAAGCTTTCAGAACTCTTTGACTCCAAGTCTAAGTAGTATAACTTTTTTTGTCTAATACCATAACCAATCGTCTTCCTAGTTTCGATGTCCTTAAACATACAAAAATTAGGCCAAAAAATTACAACAAAAGATAATATAGTTGTTATTTGAGATACTAACAAAAGATTATAATCTAAGGACGGAACCACTAAAACAGAGTCAAAATTTAATGTAGTGGTGAGAGTCAATAATCCCTCCCCAATAACTGGGGTTGAACTTCTATTAGCAGTAGACATAAATTTTTGTGCGGAAGGATTGATAAGTGAGACTTGTCTAGAATCAAATGTCATATGATTTGTCGCACCAGAATCAATTATCCATATATTATCACAAACAGGTACAAAAATATTTAAAACCTTACCACTATTGTCTCTAGCTATTGCTAATGTCGAGGCTTTATTAGTAGCACAATTCTTTGTCGTTATGTCAATAATTGTTATAGTGGAGTTTCCCTTTTTCTTTGAGCGACTATGGTCCCACTATTCTAGATATCCCACCAGCTCAAAACAACAATTTTTTGTATACCAGTCTGATTGCAATTGGTGCATTTGTAAGAAGACCTGTCTATACTATTTTTACTATTGCTGGGTCATGTTCGATCTTGTTGATTTTGATTGAATCGGTTTCAAGCTACCATGGCACTAGCTTCTTATAGTCTGGAATCACCTTTCAAAGTGGTATTACTGATGGCTTCTTGGCGAATCAAGGAATAACATTTGTCCAAGTTTGGAAGCGGGTCCGTGCACAAAATCGCTCTATAGATTTGTTCGAAATCTTCATCTAATCCACCAAAAAAAATGTTAGCTCTCAATCGTTCAATGGTATTTCAATATGCTGTGACATCATTTAGATCCTTCATAACCACTCTATCACGATGGTCTAATTCTTATAAAATTTTAGTAAGCTCTCCATAATTCACAGAGAGCATTTTGTCTTTTTATTTTACTAAGAAAGCAAAGTAAATATTTGTAATTCATCACTTCCATCATAGAATGCTTTAGACAAGGCATTCTAATATGGCATAAGTAGTAGGTAAGTGTAAATAACGCTTCATAATTTCAAGAGACACGAACATTAATAGCCATCGTTTGACCTTTTGATTTTCAGTATACTATTTTTCATACCCGTTATCTGATTCTGATGGTGACTTAGCCTTGTCACGAATGTAGGAGATTTTGTCTCATTTGGTAGTTTGTATTTCCACCAGCTGAGACCATATATCGTAATTTGTTTCTATAAAAGTGATTCCCGTATTGAATACTCCTTCATATTGTACTATAACTGGAATTGATTAGAACTCTAATAGTTTAATATTTTTTTCACTCATTTTTTTGTATATTTTTTTGATATATTGTTTTTTGCTATATTTTTTTTGGAATAAATATATGCTAATGATATAAAAGGAATAAATAAAATAAATAAATAAAAATTTTAAAAAAGGAGTTACGGGAAGAGAACCTGAGTGATATATAAATATATATATAAGTTTACTGAAGAAAACCTGAGCGGCGACGAAGAAGTCCTTGGAGACGGTAGCTACGCCAGTAGAGGTAGATCAGCTCCTCGTCATCGGTGATAACCGAAAGAGACGATTAAGGCTAGGCTGCTTCGATGCAAATGTATATCTTATAGTGGTCTTGCGGCGGAGGCTGGGCTGTGTCATTGCGGTGGTCTTGCCGACTTCGGGCCAAGCCAAAGAAGTTTCGAAAAAACAGAGGAAGTAAAAAAAGAGCAGAAGAGGCAATCAGGTGTTGGAATTGTTTAACTATAAGTGCAAAAAGATGTGACTTTTCAAAAAGATGTGACTTTTCAAAAAGATGTGACTTTTCTGAAAAGATGTGACTTTTCTGAAAAAGATGTGACTTTTCTGAAAAGATGTGACTTTTCTGATATAGCAGCAATAAAATAACAACTGTTTGTATCAAGAGTTGTATCTGTTGATGAATGGATGCCATTGAGTCTATACTAAGGGAAATCAGAAAACGTTTATGAATGAATTTTCCTTTTGTCTCAGTTTTTTCTCTATTCTTTCTTTACCAGATATTCAACTAAGTTCTTATGTTCTTTATGTAAAATTTCTAGTTTTGCTTACTGAAAATTTACGTGAGGCTTGTCATATCCTGAGAGCTATTTGCTATTGAAACCCAAAGCAATCTCTACGGAGAGGGGGCAAATATCGCTTTAAAGAAAGCGTACTTCTTTACGTGTTTCAAGTCTCCAACTTTTTCCTAACATCAGGTTCACCTGAAATCGAGAGGCTGGGTCGAGTCCAGCACGTATGATTAACTCGTCTCCTTCAATGCAGTGGAGCGGCAACCTGCAGTGGTGGAGCGGAGCAATTTCGTGGGTGCAGGTGAACGGTGTTGGCGTAGATTTGATTAACTATGAGTCTGATTGGGTCAGTGTTCGGATATAAGAATAATAGAAATCCCAGTTCAAGATTTCGAAAATTTTTTTCTTTTCTTTTAATGGATTTTCGTTGGAAATTTCAGGCCTATATGTGGTCTGATACCATGTTAAGTTGATGAATGCTAATGTTTTTTTTTTTAAAAAAAGTGGGGTTTAACTAATGACCACCACTTACTACAAATTAAAGGAAAATGACACACACACATACACTACCAAGGTTTGAACCCCTGACTCCCCCCCAAACACATATACACAACCCTCAAACATTGGACCAACTGAGTAAAATGGGTTGTCTGGGGATGAATGCTAATGTTTTTCATTCATAGTGAATCAAAAAATGTACAAGGTATATAAAGAGGTATTTTGTGACCAGACACCTACAAACAAGGTCACAAGGTCATCATTTTCAGGAGTAACAATATCCCAAGAAACAGGAAAATGAGGAGAAACAACTCATTTTCTCTTTGTCTATTTCAATGTAAGAACCCTTAAAACTATACCCTATCAATATACCCAAAACTCAATACCGTGTTCTGAAATTCCCCAAACAAAAAATGAAGACGTATTCTCAAGATGTTTCAAGAAATCTCTATCATTTTAAGTGATATTTTTAAAGTGAATATGAGATAATTAGTCTGACATCACTTTCACTTTTAGAAACACTATACGTGAATCTTTTTAAAATATTTTGCATGATTTTTAATCATTTTGCAGTCAATTCCAATGTATGGGCCCGTCACATAGTACTGCCATAAATATGCTGGACTTTTAAGGTTCATCGATCACGATACATGATATATGAAATGACACTAACCGGTCATATAAGATTCATGTTTTAATTCCCTAGTGCGATTTAAACATTTAAATTTCACATATCATTTCTTTATTTCTTGATATGTTCTCTGTACGTATTTCTTGTCATAAATTTTAAGGGGTTGGGAAAATTCCTGAACCACGTAGCATCAAATCAGGATATATAGTTCAATAGAATTAGTTCGTAAATTCTCGATAAATCCCTATCCCCAAAATATATTTACCATCCTAGCCATGTTATGATAAAGTTTCTAATCGTAGCTTTTGTTAAATTATTTCTATAATTTTTCTGTTTTTAAAGAAAGGTTTCAAATTAGTGTGACCTATTCATAACATATAATTAAATATGCAGCAAAAAAATAGCACTTTTCTAATATTGGCATTGCTTTGACTCGTGAATAAAATTGCATGGTAGGCAAACTTTGACTTACGTATAATGATTGAAACTCGCATCAGTTGACTTGACTTAGAATAAGGATCACGAAATATCGTGTAGTGAATGGCAATCGAGGCCGGGAAGATTGGTACATAGCTACTAGCTAGGATAGTTATTTAAACCATTTAAAGCACATTAGCTTTCAAAGAAAAATATACACAATTATACATAAAATACTACTTTACTATAAATTCGATTCATATCTTTCCATTAATATATTATACAATTATATATGCGTGTGTGTGTGTGTGACCAGGGACGATTTCAACTTAAAACAGACGACAAATCTGGCATGGAAAGTTGATGCCTATATAAAACTCCCCTGTAACATAATAAAGTTTTGCGTGTGGGTTTAAATTAATATTACCATATTGGACTACTCTAAGTACATAAAATTATGGCGTTCGGATATGTGATTTAATTTTATTACATTGTTTTTTTTTTTCAGAATTCTGATATTATTAAAACAAGTTATGTGAATTACAATTAAAAATATGGATTATATATCAGTTACTATCATTTTTCACGAAACACAGACCAACCAAAATTTAAAGCAGGCGATTTCTTTTCTCAATTGTCAAAGTCATAGCTTACTCCAACAGAATCGCTTGTCGTAAAGTGAATTCACACTCAATGCAAAAGCCCTCCATTGTTTACCCCGTGAAGCATTCATATTATAGTATCGCACAATAAAGAGTCAAATTAAGTTGCCCGAAAGAAATAAGTAGTCGTGATGAGAAAAATATAATTAAGAAAAATAAAAACCTTTTTATTTTCTCTGGCAATTAACAGATGGTTAATTATCGATCCAATGTCGCTTTTCAAGTATTAAAATACTAATTTGAACAATCTCTTTAAAACTTGTATAAGTCCAACACTATAAGCACAATATGAGATATATCTGCGAAATATTCACCAAATTGGTCAACTTGAATATTTCTTCAGCCAAAAAGAATAATGGTTAAACAATTTTGACCATTTGATTTTTGATCAGCTCCGACTTCCCAACATAACCCTCTACTTTTATTATTATTATTGTTTGTCATAATTTTTTTATGCAAGTTTTGACTGTATCAGTACTCTTCTCTCACAGTGCTAGCTAGACCAACAGCCAAGTCGGCCGCCTAATTAATTTTTGCTTTATTATATATGTCAACGTCGTCACATTTTATATCACGTATAATATGTATATTTATATATTATATGATATAAACCGAACGAAATAGTCTCAGTAGCTTCAATATGACTTTAGTTTCTTAATTTGTTCCTCCTCCACCAACTTTGTGGAAGAGTACCCTTTATTATTCTGTCATCAGTGGAGTAATAAGTCAATGGTATATTTGATCAGATCAACGTTGGCATACTACTATCATTATCCTCCACTTGAACTGTATGATTCCTTTTATTTTATTTTTTTGGCGGGGGTGTTGGATTTCTTGGCTTTCAACAACCTAAACTTGGTTGGAAACTATTAAAGGGGCATAATCTTGAATTTATTGCTTCCAAAAAGCAACTTTAATCAGCACCTCAATAAATTAAAGAGCAATATTATGGGGCACCAGTGGTGCCCAACACCACAGTGACATGTCTGTTTGTCACTGGATGATTTAATTAATAAACTGAGTCCCACATGGGTCCCACTTAAATTATAATTATGATTAGCCAGTGACAGACTGACACATCACTGTGGTGCTGGACACCACTGCCCTATAGCATTATTCTAAATTAAAACTCGATGTGAAATTAAGAAAAATCGAAAAGACGTAGGATTAAATCACTACTGCATAATAAGCCCAAAATAATTATAACAATAATTACAAGGGGGAAATATTCTCTATATTGTTCCAATTAATTAGTATTGGCCCCGTCGGTATGAAAACCAAGTTAAGAAAATATTTAGGTACAATCATTCAATTCCAAACACGATATCATTATATTGGTGCCTACTTCCGAGTGAAGCACTAATTAGCTAGATTATGCCTTCAACTACTCTGATTTATTGTCCAATATATTGTCCTATGTCTGAAGCAATACGTGTAATCTTGTGACTTGTCTTTTTTTTTTTTTTTAATATACTTGGAAGTAAAAGATTGTAAGCGTAAGATGTGGTGTACTCAAATAATCTCTAAGTCCACATGTGCAGAGGTCATCGATAACAGTTAAACGTATCACAGTTGGCGATCCAACATTATGAGAGCCACTCGAACACATACTCCTTTGGCTAGTTTGCTTATCTTTGTTGATATTCCAACTTTTAGATATGATCATACTTTATGCTTCAATTTATAAGCAACAGCATCGAAAGAGTCGAAGAAAATAATTTAATTAAGCGCCCCCACACTTCTTAAGATAGATGAACTTAACTAACTAATATTATTGAGATCATGATTTAAGTTTTAAAATAAGTTACTGGTCCCCTTCAAAGACAAAAGGATTTTATTTGTATAGAGTTTAAATAGTACCACCAGTTATCTCTCTCTCCTTCATTATCCATTTGCGTAAAGGTCTTTATTCCCATAAATCTAATAGATATTTTATCTTATCACATCCTGGACGCAGAGATGTCAACGTCAGTCGGACTTTGTGGGTCAGCCCATATTCCGAAGAAAAAGCACAGTGCCGGTCCGGCTTAATGTAGGTCTGAGCCGATCTATTACATATAGTAGGAGCTGGGCTGGGCCTTAGTGATATGCCCACAGGCCCGGCCCATCTTAGGCCCACCTTTAGTCCTTCTATATATAATTTTAAATATATTTCTTAATTAAAATTTTTAAAAATCTATATTAAATATTTTTATTTATATGCTTTTAATGTTATTTATTTATTAATTTTTGTTTATTTTCAATTTATTCAAATTTTAAAAGAATATGAATGGGTTTTAGGCCCATATTTAATATTTTATAGTATAAATAATAATGAAATTAGGCTCACATTGTGGCCCATATTCGACCCACATAGGCACAACCCATTTAGGTACGGCCCACTTAGGCCCGCATAAAATATGGGCTGGGCCTGTGGGCCGTGCTGGACCTCTTACTAAGGATATGGGCCGGACCGGGCCGGCCCGCCTTATATTTTAGGCGGGCTGAGCCTACGTACGGTACAAAAGCCATATGGACTTATCAAATGTGGGCCGGCACGGTCCGGCCCGGCCCATTTTACATCTCTACCTCGACATAAGTAGAGTTTATTTATTTATGTTATTTATCTTCAGTTTTTTTTTTTTTTTTTTTTTTTGTGGTTTTGTTGTAGAAGAATGTATGTTATCGTTTAAGATTGTTCTATGCAGAAAATCCATTATCCTGTAAATTGAAAGAGCTGAATCAAGTGGTGGAGAGTGGTTTCAAATAGTGAAATAGGTTTCTCTGGTAGAGCTTGAGTTATGTCCCTTATGGATTTGTATACATGTGACCTATATCCAGTTCACAATTATTTCCTCCTTTGGTGTCAATTAAACTTAAGACATGTTTACTAACAGAAATAGAGAGGAAAGAGAAAGGGAAAAAGAAAGGGATTAACTTTTCCTTTCATGTGTAGGGATGGCAATATAACCCATGGTTACGGGTATCCGTGGTTATCCGATCCGAACGGGGAGGGAAAAAATCGCTCAAGCGGGTAAAACGTCCGGGGCGGGGAATAACCGTACCGTTAATATGCAGGTATGGTGCGGGAACGGTATTAGCATAATCCGCACCGTACCCGCCCCGATAAATATTTACATAGAAAAATTATTATACATATAAATATCTATTTAGTTTTACACTATCTATATTCTTATATCTTTGGTAAAATAATAATTTTGGAGAGTCATATAAACTTATATATTTAAATTTTAGAGTTTAAAAGTTATTAATATATTGTTGTGCTTAATATTTTGTTGATTATGAAAAGAATTTAGTATAATCATCTTAATTTTTTTCAAAATTTTATTATTATTAATGGGTAATGGGTAACCACGATTTTCCCCGTTATCCATTGGTTAATACCCGCACCATCCCCGCATCCAAAAGAATGGTTAATGGGGCGGGTATGGTATTGTGATTGGCTTTCGGGGATGGGGATGGTAATTGAAAAACCGTCCCCGATCCGCCCCATTGCCATTCCTATTCATGTGTTTTACATAATAATTATAATTTATTATTTCTTATTCTCTTTCATTCTTTTTTCCTTTTATTCCATTTCCACTCATTCCATTATGGATTAGTAACTGTGACCTTAATGAATTAATGAATTTATAATACTTATGAGCTTCGTATTTGATTGATTATTAAAATAAAAGTGTAATTTTATTTCAAAATTTATCGAAATAATAGCTAAAAATACCTTATGAACTATGGGAACCTATTACCATATTTAGCTTCATTTCTGGAAATGAAAATAGAAAGACAAGTACTAAAATAAAGTATTTTGATCATGAATATATAACTGAACAGTTAGCCATTTTGTTTCAGATGTCATAAACAGAATGGAGAAAGAATTGCCCGATTAATTTTTTTATTTTTTTTAAAGGTGTTCTTAGGACTAATACGATGGATAAGCATGTTCACTTCAAGATCCCCGAGGTTAGAAATTGGAATATTCCATTTCCTTTAAAACGAAAAAACAAAACAAAAAACGAAAAAACGAAAAACAAAATTTTGAGTAGTATATTTCCCTAAGAACGTTGATCAACATTTTTTTTTCGGTATTTTTTTTTCTTTTAATTTCCTGCTAAGTACAAGTGTATTTGGGCAAGCGTGTAGGCGCCCAACATTGAACAAGTATATATACATATGAATAATGCTAGGGACACCAAAAATTTACACCACATGATGTGTCATCTATTTCAACTATTATCTTATTTGAAGTGGGACCACACCATTTAAAATTTAGTGGTTGTAATAGATGCCACATCATATGGTGTAAATTTGTGGTGTAAGTTTTTGGTGTCCCTAGCATTACTCATATACATATATCATATATTTTTTAAAAGAGTAAAATATGGTGTACCATGTTATTGGCACGTGTAGCATTTAATTTTCGTTGGACTAATGTTGATGGCAATGATAATTGATGTTTGTGAAATTGTGACATTATCAAATATCAAGCAAATTAAAAATAAATATCTGCTCACCTTCTCAAAGATACCTATGTTTTTGAGTCAAAACTCAAAAACAAAGTATTGATCCATCTGTATTCATTAATATGCACAGAAGTACGGAAGAACATATAGTTGAGTTGATTAAGCTTTTTGGCTAAAATCAAAGACTTCTAGATAAAGGTAATTGTATCAGTAATTGTGTAATAGCTCAGGAATAAGTTAAACAAAAAATTAAACACATAAAATAGAATAAAAATTAGAGTGAGTGTCCTTTTTTTGTGTGTCCTTTTTTTTTGTACTTTTATTTTAATATATGTTGTTGTTTTCTTTTTTAGCTCAATGACCGAGTACATGTATCAGACAAGTACAGAATCCAACGGTGGATAGACCCGCTTCGTATTATTTAACTAATCCAAGGATTAAGATAAATAAGCGGGCTCTACATGATTTTATCGGCACTGCCAATTTGGCATATAACTAGTATTTACATATTGTAGAATAATTTACATATATAATGAGATGACGCACGTGAGGGGTGATGATCAACCGATGATGAAGGGGGCGATCATGGTAGTTGGGGTGACTTGTCACGTGCTGGAAACCTCAAAGCTTGGCTGTCGAAATCAGAGGAATCACCTTTTTACTATGTATATATTTGCCCTTGTCAATTGTCATACTGACTATTCTCTAGATTTTATTTTATTTTTCTGGTTGGTCTTGCTGAATATTCAGTTGCATGCTTTTAATTTTATAAGTTTGGCTAGAGTGACGCGTCATGTGATCAAATTTCTTTACCCTCTTCTATGTTTTCAAGTAGAGATATGATATTGCGTGTGTGTGAGAATAATTTTGTTCTAATCGATAATTTAGTTGAGTGCCTAATTTTGTCTTTTTTCTATATGTGTGGTCATTTCTCAAAAACGTGAAGGTCTTTGTTACCATTAGTAAAGTTTATTTATTTATATTATTTATCTTCAGTTTTTTTTTTTTTTTTTAGTTTTATTGTGGAAGAACATATATCGTTATCAAAGATTATTCTATGCATAAGATCCATCATCCTATGAATTAAAAGAGCCGAATCAAGTGGCGGAGAGTGGTTTCAAAGAGTGAAACAGATGTCTCAGCTAGAGCTGAGTTATGTCCCTTATAGATTTGTATGCATGTCATATACATCTAGTTCACAATTATTTCCTCCTTAGGTATCAATTGAACTCAGGATATCTTTACTAATATGTAATAGAGAGAGAAGGAAAGGAAAAAATGAAAATAAAAAGAGTTCATGTGTTTACATACCAATCGTAATTTATTATTTTTTATTCCCTTCCACTCCCTTTCTCCTTTATTACCTTGGTCTTAATGGATTGATATTACTTATGAGTTTCGTATTTGATTGATTATCAAAATAAAAGAGTAATTTTATTTCAAAATTTATCGAAATAATAGATAAAATTACCTTATGAACTATGGGAACTTATTACTATATTTAGCTTCATTGTTGGACATGAAAATGGAAAGACAAATACTAAAATAAAGTATTTTGATCATGAATATATAACTGAACAGTTAGCCATTTTGTTTCAAATGTCATATACAGAATGAAGAAAGAAGTGTCTGATTAAATTTTTTTTTTAAAGGTGGTTTTAGGACTAAAGTGATGGGTAAGCAATAAGCATATTCACTTCAAGATTCCAAAGGTTAGAAATTGGAATATTCCATTTCCTTTGAAAGGAAAAAACAAAACAAAAGACAAAAAAACGAAAAACAAACTTTTGAGTAGTATATTTCCCTAAGAACGTTGATCAACACTCAACAGTTTTTTTTTTCCAGTATTTTCTTTTTTAAATTTCCCACTGAGTACAAGTGTATTTGGGCCAGCGTGTAGGCGTCCAACATTGAACAGAACCATATATGGGTACCAATCCAGTTGGTATTTTTTTTTTTACTTATGCATAGGTATCAATTCGGCCAATGAAAATTTTTTTACACATTTTTATATATTAAAAAGTAAGAGAGAGAAATAGCATTAATAATGCACGTCTTTTCATGCACATCATTATAGCTAAGGGGCGGCAATTCGTGTTGTCGTGTCATATTCGTGTCGTGTCGAGGCATATATATAACGAGCAATGACCAAACCCAAATCCGACACGTTTATTATTCGTGTCATGATTTGTAAACCCACACCCGACACGCTAAATAAACAGGTTAACTTGTGAGCGACACATTTAATACTTTATTTAAATAGGTCGTATTCAGATCGTGTCCAACATAATACGATCTGCTAACCTGTATACTATTAACCCATTAATTGAACTCAATTTAACATTTTAATATTAAATATGTTGTATTTGGTTCAACTTGACATAACGTATTAACTTATTAATTTTAACATGTTAACCTATTTCACATTTTTAATATAACTTGATATAATCTATTAACTTATTTTATATTTCCAATATAACCAAGCAACCGTAATCAAATAAATATAACACACAATCCAAAGTTTAAAATCAAAATAAAACTTTCAAGTTTTAGTACATAAAACATAAAAGGGAAGTTTTAAGTCTTGGGACACACAAGATAATACAATGTCTCAAAAAATTTAATCGTGCTAAACGGGTCAATTTTGAGTTTAACAGGTTAACCTGCTAATGACCTATTATTTAATCGTGTTTAATCGGGTTTAACCTGTTTTGACCTGTACCTGTTTAAGACAAACCCAAACCCGCTAACTTCGTGTCATTTTCGAGTCGTGTTATCGTGTCGTGACCTAAATTGCCACCCCTAATTATAGCTGTTGGATCACCATTAGATGATGATCCAACGGCTAAAAAAAAAATACCTATACATAGGTAAAAAAAAAAAAAATTACCTACTAGATTGACAACCATATATATACACACATATATACATATATACATATATTTTTTTAAAAAGTAAAATATGGTGTAGCATGTTTTTGGCACATGTAGCATTTAATTTTCGCTGGACTACTAATGCTTGAAAGCAATGATAATTGATGTTTGTGATATTATCAAATATCAAGCAAATTAAAAATAAATATCTGCTGTCACTTTCTTAAATAGAATACCTATGTTATTGAGTCAATACTCAAAAAAAAAATATTGATCGATCTGTATTCATTAATATGCACAGAAGTACGGAAGAACATATAGTTGAGTTGGTTAAGATTTTTGGCTAAAATTAAAGACTCTTAGATAAAGGTAATTGTATCAGTAATTGTGTAATGGCTCAGGAATAAGTTAAAATAAAATTAAACACATAAAATAAAACAAAAATTAGAGTCGCGTCCTTTTTTTATACTTTATTTTAATATATATTTTTTTTTTAGCTCATGATTGAGTACATGTATTTTTACATTTAGTGTACACCTTTATGTATAATAAACATATTAATTTTTCTATTATGTACATCATATTTTACAATCGATATATCCACAACATTTATTTTACTGCAACATTTAAAAAATAGACATTTAGTTCAAATAAGTACAAAAAGTTAATCATGTTGCTATAAGCCTAAAAAAAATACACCATTTGGTTTGGTGATATCACTTTAATTCTTAAACTTAGAAATAGGACATTTATGCGTTGGAAAATTCATTATTTTTTTCCCCAAATATTTAGACGTCTAAAGCATTATTGTAATCATATTTTTCTCAAAAAGTATCACTGTAGTTTGACATATAACATAAGAAGATCACAGGTGGTATTCTAATTTTCCCNTTTAATTATTATTATACGAATTCTGAATGTATTTTTTCAACAACAAAAAATCCCTTAATTTCACCACTACATTATAGATTTGGAATGTATGATCAAGGTTTAGTCATTAATTATCATGCTTCAATGAATAGTTCGACATATATGCTAAAAAATCTATAATATTCATAATATAATGTATCATAGTTATTTTCCCCAAAAAAAAAAGATTTTCGTATAAATTCAAATACCTAAAACTGTCATTTGACTAAACTACATTTTCAAATACTAAGAAAATGACAGTTTATGGAATCGAATTCTTTTTCATTCATCCATATACTCCTAATTGTTGCTATTTCATCTGTCATTTTCTTTTTCTTTTTTTTTATGAATTAAATTAAAGGAAAAAAAAAAAGCAAAATTAATGTTCGTTTGTTTTTCTTTTAAATATTCATGGAATGGTAGGCTAATATAAAAGAAGCAGTCAAATCTGGTTGTCTAGTGACACGTGGTGAATGTAGTAGCTCAGATTTTCAGTTTGGTGCAAGCCTCGTGATGATCGTATCTGACAAGTACAGAATCCAACGGTGGATATACCCACTTCGTATTATTTAATTAATCAAGGATTAAGATAAGACAATATTTAGTCTCACTGTCTGAAACGTAACTTTCATTATCCAGTTTAATATTTTAATAATATAATAAATTATAGTAAAATTCACTTGTCAAGTAATGAGATTATGAGAGTACAAAAATAAATGCAAAAAAAAATATTACTAGCATCCTTCTTAAAATAAATAGGCGGGCCCTACATGATTTTATCGACACTGCCAATTTGCCATATAACTAGCATTTACATATTGTAGAATAATTTACGTATATAATAAGATGACGCACGTGAGGAGTGATGATCGAACGATGATGAAGAGGGCTATCATGGTAGTTGGGGTGACTTGTCACGTGCTGGAAACCTCAAAGCTTCGCTGTCGAACTCAGAGGAATCACTCCAGAGCAGAAAAAAGGATAACTGCAAAAGAATACCCTCAAGTTTGAGAGTTCTGTATTTTAAACCATAAAGTTTGAATTATGCAAAATAATATCTGAGATTACGAATTTCTGAAAATTAATACCCTGGAGGTCTGGACAAACTTTTTGACCAATTTTATGAACTAAAAAACAATAATATCCTCCATTAAAACTAGATTAATCCATATTATTCATTTTAATTTTGAGAATATTATTATATTTTATCAGTTAAGAGTATCCAAAAAGTCAATCCGGGGTATTAATTTTCAGAAATTCTTAATCCTAAGATATTATTTTGCAGAGTTCAAACTTCAAAGTTTAAATCGCAAAAAACTCAAACTTCAGGGTATTTTTTTATAATTATCCTGAAAAAAAAAAAAAGAAAGTACTCAGAGGAATCACCTTTTTACTATGTATATTTGCCCTTGTCAATTGTCATATATACCGACTATTCTGTAGATTTTATTTTACTTTTCTGGTTGGTCATGCTGAATATTCAGTTGCATGCTTTTAATTTTACAAGTTTGGCTAGAGTGATGCGCCACGTGATCAAATTTCTTTACCCTCTTCTATGATTTCAAGTAGAGATGTGATATTGCGTGTGTGTGAGAATAATTTTGTTCTAATCGATAATTTAGTTGAGTGCTTAATTTTGTCTTTTTTCTAAATGTGTGGTCATTTCTCAAAAACGTTGAAATATTCACGTTAATTGAGCAAAAAGTTCTATTGAAATTTCAAAAAAAAAATTTTGTTTCTTATAATCCAAACAAAGAAAAAGAAAAAATAACATTTTGTTATAGTTGTACGAAAAGTAGTTATACCACTCGTGGGCATATATTTTGAACAAACTTAATGGATTTCTACTAAAAAAAAAGGAAAAGTTAAAAGTTGACCTGCTACATCCAATATTTTTCCAAGTGAACCTTAAATAAAATTGAGCCCAATTACACTTAAGATTATTTAAGTCAGAGTTCAGGCAGCCAACCAATTAATACTTACCTTTTCTCTTTGGTCGCCACTAATTGCCAGATATGCAATAAATTTATAGTAATTATAATTTGAAAAAAATTGTAATATTCAGAAATTCTATTTTTACATAAAAAAATAACTTGCACAGACTTAATATATAACATGATTTACAACTACTTTTTTTTTTTTTTAATCCAAAACAAGTTAGTATGACTATCTAATTTTAACAATGTATTTATAAGTTCCATAACAAATTTTATAAGTAGGGATATTTTTCGTTTTCTTAAAAGGAAGAGACTAATTACTCTAAAAAGCCTCTTGAGAAAAGAAGAAAAACACTCCTCATGGCATCCAGAAAATAAAGTAATAAAAGTTGCAAATAAAGAATATAAGTAGGACAGGCTGTCGTTTTTAAGCACGTAATACAGTAACGAAAATAATTACTTAATTAGATACCTTTGATATATTTTTTTGTCCTATTATTTATTATTTTTTTTTTTAAAGAAAAACAGAAAAAATATATATATGATGGCAGATTCACATCGTTACAGAATGGTAATTTTGTAAATTAGATGAAAACAGCGGTCAAAGATGGGAAGCGTCTTCTTTTGTTTGGCTGTTTCTACTTTGTAGCACGAACTGCACGAAGTCTGCATTTGGGGGCGAGAGCGAGCCTAACTTGCCTTTGCCCTTTGCCTCTCTCTCTCTCTTTCTCTCTCTAAGTCTAAACTCGTTTTCAGTTTCTCTCTCTAGAAGCGTCTCTATATAAGCGGAGCGACACTCACACACCCCACATGTGAGTTTTAGAGCATCTGCGCAAACAAACATCTCTCAGTGCGATTTTGCAGCGACTCTCTCTCTCTCTCTCTCTCTCTCTAAAACCGAAACCATCTCCTCTCCTACTTTCTCTCTCTAACATTAACAGATTTTGAGTGAGAAAGAGGAAGAAGAAGAAGAAAGAAAATGGCCAAAAATGTTGGAATTCTCGCTTTGGACATCTACTTCCCTCCTAGCTGTGTTCAGCAGGTGATCCATCTATATATATATATGTATATGTGTGTGTATATACGTGTATGTGTTTCTGGATTTTCCTGTTTGATTACTGAGAAAATTTTTCGTCGTATGAAATGAAACTCTAGATTTTGTTTGTTCTGATTTTTTTTTTAAAAAAAAAATTAAAATGATAGGAGATAGAAAGAGCTCGGGTTTATTATTATTAATAAAATTTCGAAGTAATAGAAACATACGAGCTTTTTTAGTTTGGTTATAAATCATAGTTGAAGTTTTTGTCGTTGTCGTTGTTAATATTAGATCTGATATTGGTGTTTTATTTGCTTTTTTGTTTTTTTTTTTCTCCTTCTGGTGATATATGATTTCACGGATACAATTTCATTTTCTCAAAAGGTAACTTTTTTTGGATTCGCTATAATAATTGTTTAACTTGGCCATAATCATTTTGTTTTTGAAATAACACCACTGAAAAAAAAAAAGAGAGTAGCAAATTATTTGTAGACCGGATTTTTAATGTATTTTTCTTGTTTCATGGAAAATAGGAAGCCTTGGAGGCTCATGATGGAGCTAGCAAAGGGAAATACACTATTGGACTTGGACAAGATTGTATGGCGTTTTGTTCAGAAGTTGAAGACGTTATCTCAATGAGGTAGGGGAAGGTGTTCGTATTGAGCAACCAATGGTGTTGCCCGGCTTGAAAATTTGGGGGTGGGGGGGAAGAGAACTGACCCTTCTGATTCAGATCAGGCAACATGAACATGTTTTTTGTTTTCTTCTTATGTGTGTACACATGGGAATTTTTTTGTATGATCAACCAAGGTTACCCTGCTTGAATTTTTGAATATAGGAGAGAGGACTGACCCTTGTAATCCAGATCAGGCACCATGAACATGGTTCTTGTCTTTTATTGTGTGTATGTGAGTCCTTAATTTCCCATGTGTGCACACCCACATAGGATAAAATTTTGTGGTTTTATCTGTTTATTGAAGCATCATATGTTGACTATGTTTATTAACTTTTGGAATTGGCTTTTTCAGTTTGACGGTGGTTGAGAGTCTTCTTGAGAAATATGGAATTGATCCAAAACAAATTGGTCGGTTGGAAGTAGGTAGTGAGACTGTGATTGACAAGAGCAAATCGATTAAGACATTCCTGATGCAAATCTTTGAGGTATTCTTCAACCTAAGTTTTGCTTTTGTGTTTTGACAGTCTTATTTTTCTGGGGGGACAGGATGTTAATCAATTTGTGGTCCTAAGATGGTTACTCAGCTTGGAAAGTATGCCACGGGATTCCAGCACTTGTAGAAATGAGTGGAAAGACGCATTTTATTAAAAAGTTGTTGGCTCGAAAGTTATTCTTTTAGAAACCTTATTGCCTTGTAACATTCTGGTTTATCAACTTCTTATGAAGAAAAGGATAGGTTTGTCAGCTAGTGTTAGTGGCTCAATGTCTAAAGTTGCTCTAGCTAGCTCTGGCCCTTTTAGGCAATTGATTCCGGTCCCAAAATCATGGTTCGTTATATTTCACTGATTTCAGACTATTGTGCATTTTTCTTGGTAAAGAGGGTTTTTTTGCATTTTCTAGCTGCAGCACTCTGCCATTGCACTCGGTTCTGTAAAACATGCTGCCTTTCTTCCTGTTCCTATTTGGCCATTTACTATCGGCTATTTTCTCATGTTAACTGAGCAGGCACATGGCAATACCGATATCGAAGGTGTTGACTCAACAAATGCATGCTATGGGGGAACTGCAGCTTTATTCAATTGTGTCAATTGGGTGGAGAGTAGCTCATGGGATGGACGCTATGGACTTGTTGTGTGCACTGACAGTGCGGTACACCCTTTACCTTAAAATATTGCATATTGCTTTGACTAGTTTTCAGTGGCTAGCATATTTCATATTTTAATTGTTGTTCATTTAATTATATTTTTAAGGACTTGGGAAATAACTATAGCTCGATATCTCCCCCAGAGGCTAGGGCTGTTGTGAATTTTTAATCATAGTATATAGCAATTTTCCACAGTTTCATGTTGGTTGTGACTCTTGGCTAAACTAACAAGGTTGTAGCTCTTTCATAATATTACTTACCAATAGAAAAGGGGACTTGTACGCTATGAGTTTTTAAAGATTTTAATTATAAGAGTCTTATTATGTGTTTGGTTAGTTCGATTACACATAGAAATGATATATATATATGCGTATATAATTTTTTTTAACAGAAGTTAAACAATCCTCTTGTTATTTTTCCTTATTAGATATTTTCTTTATAGGTATATGCAGAAGGACCAGCCCGGCCAACTGGGGGAGCAGCTGCTATTGCTTTGCTGATAGGTCCTGATGCTCCTATTTCTTTTGAAAGCAAATACAGAGCAAGCCACATGGCTCATGTCTATGATTTTTACAAGCCCGACCTTGCTAGTGAATATCCGGTAATCATTCCTAATCCATTTTGCCATCTTTGTGTGTCAGATAGAGCAGTCACATATTGCAGATGTTGATCTTAATGTTTACTTAATGCGCTGATTGTGGTACTTCTTTATTATGGTTACTTTAATCATTCAATTGTCAATTTGAATATGGGTTCTGTGGGTGAGCTTTCTCATCCACTATTTGGTTATCAAATTGCCATTTGTTGTAATCAATCTGTTATAAATGTTTCTGTAGGTTGTTGATGGAAAGCTTTCTCAAACATGTTATCTCATGGCCCTTGATTCTTGCTACAGACAACTGTGTAAGAAGTAAGTTTTGTTTGCAATACCGAAATCATTTTTGTTTACTCAGTTTAATTACTGCTTTTAGCTGTGGTATATAGATCTCTTACTATCTTGCTTTCACAGGTATGAGAAATTGGAGGGCAAACAATTCTCAATTTCTGATGCTGATTATTTTGTGTTTCATTCTCCATATAACAAGGTACATTTGTAATAAAGTATAACTATGATTTCAAAATTCATACTGAAATTCTTGAGCTAATAGCTTGGTTTTTTCCCCTTTATAAACTGTGCAGCTTGTACAGAAAAGCTTTGCTCGTTTGGTATACAATGATTCCGTGAGAAATGCCAGGTTACTTTTTCCCTTCAGCATACTAAACATCACAACTTATTTTACACGACTTTTTTTGGTTTTACATCTACTCGGTTGTTTCTCCCTTCCTTTTTTCCCTCATACATATTCTCGGTGATTGATCTTATTTCTTTTGGTTACAGCTCCATTGATGACGCTGGTAAAGAAAAGCTGGCACCATTTGCAGCACTATCTGGTGATGAGAGCTACCAAAGCCGTGATCTTGAAAAGGTCCATTAAGAACCCTATTAGAATTTTGTTAGTAATTTTGGATTATGTATTTGCTAACTGTTTAACTTTGTGCTGATGATTATTTCTCAACAAAATTGATCAACAGGTATCCCAGCAAGTCGCAAAGCCCCTTTATGATGCAAAGGTGCAACCAACTACTTTGATACCTAAGCAAGTTGGAAACATGTATACAGCATCTCTTTATGCTGCTTTTGCATCCCTTATCCACAATAAAAACAGTGAATTGGTAAGTCGCTGAACTATATGTTCTTTTCTTCAGCAACACAACAACAAAAAAGAAAATAAAACAGGTGTACTTTCCATTAATAAGACTGCTGTTGCTATAATGTTTATTTTTTCTGATAATTTGAATTCGTTCACAACTTGCAGGCAGGAAAACGAGTTTTGATGTTTTCTTATGGGAGTGGCTTAACTGCTACAATGTTCTCATTGCATTTCCGTGATGGTAATCATCCCTTTAGCTTGGCAAACATTGCTAACGTCATGGACGTTGCAGGGAAGTTGAAGTCAAGACACGAGGTACTTCTTTCCCTTTTTCTTTTTTTTTTTTTTCCCCACCAAGAAACATCGTGTTTTAACGTTTTAGTGACATATATATTGTCGAGTCCCTGCACGAGCACATGTTTGCCTGATTCCGAATTTAAAAGCTCGAAACATCTGTAAAAACAAGTAAACGAAAGAATTTAAGATTTATCAGGTCTTCTGTGGGCACAGGAGATGACACTAATGGACAAAACGAATCCCTCTAATAGTGTCTACGTGTAAATAGAAACCATTTTCTTTTCTAGGGTGATCAGGGAGAATATATCACATGCATGTCAAATTTGTAGGTGCTCGCATTGATTACATTCTAATGAACATGTACTGTTCTTGCAGGTGATTCCAGAGAAGTTCATTGAAACTTTGAAGCTCATGGAGCACAGGTATGGAGCCAAGGACTTTGTGACTAGCAAGGACAGCAGCCTTCTTCAACCTGGTACATACTATCTAACAGAAGTCGATTCCAAGTACCGGAGGTTCTATGCCAAGAAGGCTGTGGAAGGTGCAGGTGCATTTGAGAACGGTGTCGTAGCTAATGGTCATTAAGTTTGCGTTATCCCGTTGTTAATAATCGGCACTTATGGCATTTGTGTTGTTAGATGTGTGTAGTAACCGGAATATCTTTGCCTCCCTTAAGTATATGCTCAAATAGTTCGTTTGGCAAGCTAAAGTGCTGTCATTTTTTTTTTCGGGGGGTAAAATTTTATTTATTTTTCCTTTTTCTTTTTAGAATGAAGTTCACAATAAGACCTTTTACCCCTTCAAGAACCAGAAAGTATTTCATGTCCAACGACAATACTATGAATGTAACCCTGTTACAATCCGTTGGCATTTTCACTCAACTGAATGAAACTCGGTTTCTTTGATCTCTATACATGACAGCAAGTCTTCGAATTGGGCTTAGCAGCACCTAGGAGAAAAAAGGAAAAAAAAAATTGAACCGGGGCATTGAGCAGTGTACCACATACGGTACTGGACCTACTAGTGTTCTTGATCTTCGGGCCTTCTTTCACAGATAACACTACGTAAAAGTAGTATTAGTTTTAGAGCAGTTTTCTTAATTAAAAAATTGTTATGAATCGAATATTATCCTCTAAGAGTGCTACTCGACCAATGAAGTAAACAACTAGTGATAGCGGGAAGGATGAGAATATTGGACTTTTGATTTTTTGCGATTGGTATTGAGCATTTGTGGAGAGGAACAAATGGTTATCATTTCACTGGTGGATTGGCGAATTATTGGGCTGAGCTGGATTTGAACTAGTGTAGAAATATTGCCAAGGAATTCACAGTCCGTTCCTATTAATCTAAGAGCAAATGTGATTTTATACGGTAAAATTTCAAAAAATTGAAAAATTCCGGAGGGTCAAATTTTTTTGAAAAATCTCAAAATTTTCTAGAATATCACTTTTGAAAAATATTAGAAAGATAACCACTTTTTACCAATGATGAGGTACTTGAGGTAACTAGTAAGGTTAACTTGATTGGTTACATTAAGTAACTTGACTGGTTACCTTGAATACCTTTGAAAAAAAAGGTGGTGTTTTTTAAATAAACTTAGAAATGCTATCTTTATAAAATAAACTTTTAAAAGTTAAATATTTTTTCTAAATAAGTATGAGATTTTTCTGAAAAAAAATCAACACAAGTTTTTTGACTTTGGGCCTGTTTTTCGCAAGAAACTTTTAAGGAGAAATTACACAATATATGGTGTTTCTGAAAAAAAAAAATTGAAAAGTACGGTAGTTTTGTATTTTTTAGGGTTAAGGACACTTTTACCTATCTTTTAAAAAATAATACTAAAAATACGAACTTGACCAAATCATTAAAATTCTGTATGACCTAAAATTGGTATTTTTGTAAATATTTACAATTTTAAATGAGCGGCGGCATGCTGGTAAATAAATCAACATTTTTTCGACAAAGGTTTATATATTAAAATACGCATACAAAATGATGTAAACTAAAGCTGGCCAGTGGTTAGCTACCTTGTATTTTGAGTACCTTTCAAAAGGTTCAAATCCCACCACACCTAAATTTCATTTTAATTTCCTCCTTTTTCATTTTCTTTATTTTTTTTCCTCTTTTTATTTATTTATTTCTTTTTTTTCTTTTAAAAAAATATGAACCACAAATTTTTTTTATTATGTTTCTTCTTTGTTTCTCCCATTTCTTTTTTTTCTTAGTGAAATTTCACTCTCCTTTTGTCATTTTATAATAATTGAATCTTCACTTTTTTTTCTTTTTCCATTTTAAATCTTTTTTTAAAAGTTCTTTTTTAGTTTTTTTTTTATTATTTACCCTTTTTTCCTGTTGAAACTTCACTGTCTTTTTTATTTTTATTTTTTATAAGTTTGTTATTAGAAACTACTAATTAAATTAGTTCCTACCCGAAACTATTAAATTGAATATTAGTTTCTAGTTTCAATAGTAATCAGTTACATATTAACCAAATTGGTTTCCGGTTACTACTCGAAACCAAATTGGTTTCGACTCGAAACTACTATGGTATCAATTTGGTTTTTCTAGTTTCCATAGAAATCGGTTACAAGATTGGTTAACTAATTTGGTTTCTACTTAAAACTACTTAATACCAGTTTAGTTTTTTTTAGCAAAATACCTTGTATGTAAGTAAATCACAAAAAACCACAGAGGTTTCTAATAAACCAGTTTGGTTTATGTGTAGCAGAATGTCCTGTACGTAAGTAAATCACAAGAAACCGAAAAAGTTTCTAGGAAACCAGTTTGGTTTTCTTTTAGCAGAATGTCATGTATAACTGTATGTAAGTAAATCACAAGAAACTATAAAGGTTTCCAAGAAACTAGTTTGGTTTCCTTTTAGTATAATGCCATATATGCAAATAAATTACAGGAAATCAAAAAGGTTTCCAGGAAACCAATTTAGTTTATGTGTAGCAGAATATCCTATACGTAAGTAAATCACAGAAAATCACAAATATTTTCAGGAAACCAATTTGATTTCCTAATAGTAGAATGTCCTGTATGTAAGTAAATCATAAGAAACTACAAAGGTTTCCTTTTAGCGGAATGCCTTAAACCTAAGTAAATCACAGGAAACCACAAAAGTTTCCTGGGAACTAGTTTGGTTTCCTTTTAGCAGAATACCTTGTACGTAAGTAAATCACATGAAACTTTTGTAGTTTTCTGGAAACCAATTTGATTTTCTTTTACCAGAATAAAAGAAAAAAAAAGAGTGAAAAGAAGTATGTTTCAATAAATAGTTGGTAAGTCATACTTTCATACACCTAACAGTTAACACCTTCGTTAGGAAACTAAAGCTAAATTAGATACCACAACAGACAATAAGGAAAAAATAAAAGAAAAGAAAAAAAGGATAGAAGTATAAGTATGTTCAATGAAAAAATAATTAAAAAAAGGTGAAGAAAAATTAAAAAGAGAATAAAACAAAAAAAAAAACACTGAAAGAAAATAACAAAAGAAATGATATTTTCCCTTTTTTTAAAAAGTGAAGAAAAAAGAACTTAAAATGAGAAAGGGAAAAACAAAAAGAAAAAAGAGTAGAAAGAAATATGTTTAATAAGGAAAAAAAAAAGAGAAAAAATGTGAAAAAAGCATGAAAAAACATTTTTTAAAAAAAGCATGAAAAAACATTTTAAAAAATTAGTCAAAAAACAAAGAATGGATAGAGATACAAAATCATTTTATTGGGAATTGAACCCAGGCCACTTACAATTGCATGTGCCCCAACCACTAAGTTAATAATATTTTTCTCAACCAAAGTTTCTCACTTTTTATAACTTATGGACGTTATTCTAAAAGATTGCAGTATTTACAATTATGCCACCGCCTCTTCCTTACTCAGTTTTTAGAAAATTACCTCTTTAGATCGTATTAAATTTTTAGGTCGTATTTTTGTCATTTTTTCTTAAAAGGTAGTACTGATGTCATTTCCCCTATTTTTTAAGGTGCAGTATGGTTTTTATTAGAAAAATACCGTTTTTTAAAAAATATTTAGAAAAATACTATTTTTTTAAATAGTAACTAGTTTCTAGTAACCAGTTTCTGGAAACTAATAACTAGTAACTAAAGATATTTATAACTAGTGTATAACTGGTAACCAGTAACCAGTTTCTTGAAACCGGTAACTATTTTAAAAATGGTATTTTTCTAAATATTTTTTAAAAAGTGATATTTTTCTAATAAAAACTGCATGAAAATTAGAAAAAAGTCTTGACTTCCATATATTTGTAATTTTTTTTTCGGTTTTTGTGGGTATAAGTGTTAGAAACCCAACCTTTAATCTAATTATCCGTGAGCTTCTAAAAAGATAAGAGAAATTTAGGTGGATGACCAATATTTTAAATTAGCTTAAGTAGATATCTATTTTTCAAATTTTATAGCTAAATGTTCATGTATATATATAATTTTATACTTGGAAGTTATGTTAATATGTTTATATACTTATTTCAGTTACTGTATTGAAATGTACTAGGTATATAATTTTTTATACTTAGTATATACAATTTTACACTTGGTATATAAGCATATATATAGGACATTTTGCTATAACATTTGACAAATAGATATTTACTTAAATCGGGCTCAAAATTTGGTCATATTTCTATAAGTCCCAAAAGATAAAGAAAAGGAAGAAGACATTGGCTAAGTTCTAATGATAATATGGTTTTAAATAGGGCTTTTTAACCAAATGGCCAAAATTTGGATCATAATTTGTAAAATGGCTGTTTTCAAATATTATTGAAAAATAACCAAAATTTGAAAATTATTTAAAAAAAGGCCACTTTCATTTTTAGTATATCAAAATATATTGATTTATTTTTTTGAAAAATCGATTTACTTTATAAAAATAGATCAAATAAAAAAAATCATTTATCAAAATAAAATTATAAAATAGTTATTTATTAAATAGATATAAAAAATGGCCATTTTTTAAATTGAGCTTTAAAAAAAGGCTATTTCTTATAAATACTCCTTTGACTAATGAGGATGGGCTGAATTGAACACTGCACCCACAAAGAAATACTTGTGTCAACAGAAAAAGGACATGAGTAGGACTAATTTAAGTTGAAATGACTTTTTTATAATTTTTTTAAAGATATTTTTTGTAGTGTTAAAAAGTTAGTCATATTATTTATGACACTTTTAGGTTCTTTTCATGGTCAATTTTTTTTTTTTTTTACTACAAGGCAATAAGTTTTTTATACTCCTAAAAATATCATTTTTAAATAAGTCGTAAAAACAGTCGTTTAGGCCCAAATTAGTCGTACCCATGTCCTGCCAACCCAATCTACCAAAAGGTTAGTATATCTATTGGCCCAACCCAGCTCCTATTCCACTAGCTTGGGATGCTTCACCATGGTAACTATTTTCATGGTGGTCTTATGAAGGTCTTATATTTATTTATGATATTTTCCTAAATGATATTATCTACACGAGTAAAAGTGTTAAATGTGCCTTGTCATGCTGACATGACCTATTTAAGTTAGGCACAAACGTGCATTTGTGCTGTGCTGTACCCATTTTTTAGTTATGCTGTACTTTGCCGTGTTGGCCCATGGTATAAAATCAGTGTCCGGCACGACCCACTGGCTTATGCTATAGCGTGTCGTGCCGTTGCTCTAGCGTGTCGTGCCGTGCTAGCACATGAGCTGGTCTTTTTAGGCCAAAATTGACCTATCTAATTAGTAAATTTTATTAGTTTTTCGTATCCCTTTTATCAATATTTTTTTTCCAAATAATTCGAATTTATGTAAAAAAAGTAAATTAAATTTAATACATAATTTTATCTTAACTAGATTTACATTGCACCAATTAACCATAAATTCACAATTATTTAAAAATTTATCTTTTTTATTTTGAATGAAAGTTTGTCAAGGTGAAGAAGTATCAATAGAGAGTAGAAGCATCCCAACTAGATTGGCACTCAACTATCTCAACAATCCCTTGCTTAACGATTCTTGAAAGAAAATTATTATTAATAAGAAAAATAAAAGAAGAAAAGAGAACAATAGTTTAGGGCTAACAATCTGAAAGCAAAAGTAGATACAAAAAACCCAAAAAAAAAAAAAAAATCATACAAGTTTCGTAAAAACCTGACTAGACAAAAATCAATGATAAAAAGATTATAGACAGAAAAATGAGTGCTCATTACTTAAGAAAGAAATCTCTAATGAAAATGATAAAAACGTTTGGGAGTTAAATCCCTTACAAATTAAGAGGTAATAAAATCTTATTCATTTTCCTTGTCATTATTTGACTTTAAGTTTGCAAAATCTTCTTCCCGTATTGTGTGGTATGTTTTTTACATTCTTTTTTTTTTTTCCTCTTTTTCCTTATCCTGGATACATCATCTTTCCAATCGTTAACGACATACCTAATAATTTATTTATACATGAGGTGCTAAGGAAAATAGAAAAAAAAAAAAGAAAAAAAATCATGTATATAGGAAAATTAAAATGATAATAATATATATATTTAACGTGCTAATGTGCCATATCTATCGTACTAGTGTCTCGTGCCTATAGGTTGTATTTATATACGTGTCGTACTGTGTTTAGCCAGTTAGTCCATTACATTTAATTCATTAATCCGTAATGACCCACATAATCCTGTTGTGCTTGGCATAGTCTATGATTTAACGTGCCTTGCTATGTCACTGTGCTAATGAGCTGCCCGACTAACTTGACAGCTCTATACACGAGTTTGAATAAACTATGGACATTGGTGACATAGGATGAAAGACAAAGGTCACAGAAATCATGTAATGAATATGAACCTTAAGAAAAGTAAGTCATACTAATTTGACTTCTAATTTTTTGTACAACTAATTCTAATAATGAATCTAAAATATTCTCAAAGTTCTTATGCCAAAAAGAAACTGGTTATATTAAAACCAAGCTCATTTAATTAGTATTAATGTATTTCGGCCATGAACGAAGCCTTAAATAACCCTCAGGAAAAAAAAAAAAAAGTGGATACACTTTGTAGTACTATTTCAGGGAGAGCATAAGTTTTCCATTTTTCCTTTTTCTGCCAAACTTTTTGTGTTAAAGTGCCAGTTTTAATTGAAAAATAAAAAAACTCATACAAGACATTTAAAAGGCCGTATACAATTTAACATGCATGCAATAAGTTCTCTTTTCTTATTTGCTTGGGAAACAAACCCTTTTTTTTTTTTTTGGGCTTTTCTGATAGTGCATGGACCTCAGTATATAAGTTGTGTCAACCAATGATATTCATTAATTAACCACCAATGCAAAGGACCTTTTCCAGACCTTTCTGACACCACGCTGTAACCCAATTGGTTGAGACTTGGAGACCACCTGTCTCCACCTCCACTCCAAGTGGTCCACCAATTGGGACAGAGGATAAGAGGAGGGGTCACCAAGTAGGACCAAACACGTGGCACCATGCCCACCCCAGATCTCATTTCTCCACAGATCTCATTCCCACCGTTGGATCTCCACCCCTCGTACCTCTGAATCCAAAAGAGAGACAAACAATATATATATTTATATGTATATGTTATATATCATTTCTGAAATACAAACAAATTTTGGGTCTGATTTTTAACTCCTCCGTCTTTTTTTTCTTGATTCTCTTTCGTTCCGTTATATTACAGTTCCTCCATGTACAACCTCTCTCAATTATCCCCAATCCAACAGAACCCACCAAGAAAAAAGAAAACCCTAACTTTCCCGCAGTTTCTCTCTGTCCAAACGGTCCAAATTCTCCACTTATAATTAGTACCCACAAGAGAAAATCCACTCTCTATTCCAAAAATGGCGTCGTATCAGGATCAAGACGACGACGGAGGAAGCTCCGATCTCAGCAACAGCGCCGGCGAACTGGAGAAGCACCACACCAGCGAAAACGACAACGGAGTCTCAAGAACGACACCGAATTTCGACGAAACGTCGGCGTTTCAGGTTTTGCCGTTGAAGGAAGAGCCTATCGAATCAGACCCACCTTCCGACTCGGAGCAGAGAGCTCAGCAGCTCACGACGCGGCAATCCGCGTCGGCGGCGGGCCCCATTGGGGTTGTTCCGGTGGCGATGCAGATGCAGATGTCAATGCCTTTGTCCATGCCCATGCCGGTCTCCACCGCCACCAGACGGTCTTCCACCAAGGACCGCCACACCAAAGTGGAGGGCCGCGGCCGTAGGATCCGAATACCCGCCACGTGTGCGGCTCGGATCTTTCAGTTGACCCGGGAATTGGGCCACAAGTCCGACGGCGAGACCGTACGGTGGCTCCTCGAGCACGCGGAGCAAGCCATAATCGAAGCCACCGGGACCGGGACCGTTCCGGCCATTGCAGTCTCCGTAGGTGGGACCCTCAAGATCCCGACCACTTCGAGCACCAACCCTTCCGACGAAACCACCGCCGGAGCCGCCGTCAAGAAGCGGAAGCGACCCTCCAACAGTGAGTTCGTCGACATAAACGACGCCGTCTCACAGTCCTCCGGGCTTGCTCCTGTCGGGCCGGCCACCCCGGCGGTCCCACAGGGTCTCGTCCCGGTTTGGGCCATGGGAAACGCCGGCATGATGGTCCCGGCCAACGCCTTCTGGATGATTCCGCCGACCGCCGCGGGTGGACCCGGCCCATCTAGCCAGCAACCGCAGATATGGGCCCTGTCGCCCACTGTGGCCCCCGTGTTCAACATGGGCGCCAGGCCCATATCGTCGTTTGTGGCTAGTCAACCGGTTGGGGTGGGTACTCTGCCTGGTGGCGTGGAGGTTCGGGCCCCGTTATCTCCAACCGGGTTGTCGAACTCGGCGGCGAATACGAGCTCGGCGGGGCCCAAGGCGGCGAAGAAGGCTTCGTCGACTATGGCTCCGAGCTTGAGCTCAAGTAGTGGGGGTGGTGGTAGTAAGGCTCAGATGCTTAGAGATTTTTCTTTAGAGATTTACGATAAGCAAGAGTTACAGTTCATGGGTCGATCCGGGAATCACCAAACGCAATCGTCCAAGCCGTGAACATATATGTGAATTGTTAAAAACTAGTGAGTGAGTGAGTGAGAGAGAGTGGTTTAGTGTTTCAAATGGGAAGAGCTCTATCCACTTAGAAAGAAATGAAAATTTTAAGGAAAAAATAAATAAATCCATTTTGATGAATGTGATTACATTTTCTCTTCTTATATTTTGTTATCATGTATTAGTTATTGCTCTTGGTACGTGCACAAAATGGCCATGAAAGGCGTTACTTTGAGCTCTATATGCCACTACGTTCACTTATTTCTTCTTTCATATACATGAGCACATATTCTATGCAGAGAAGCAAAATGGTTACTTTGTCTTAATGAATCTTTATTTACTACTTTGTCTCAGTTAGACCATGCATTGAAAAACAAAGCTTGTTCTTTCGACCACCAAATGGTTACCGGCGTCTCAAAGAGACCTTCATTCTCCGGTTAGATTATTGGTCCCAATCACCATTCTTATTATTTTTCTGAGTTGGGCAATTGGCTTTCGAATATTTTGTTAATTCCAAAAAAAAAAAGGGGGATGATTCGGCCGTACATACACGTGGGTAAGGAAAAGCTCCACACGTGTGACATTGTCCTAGTAGGCGGAGTTCGTTGAGGTGGTGGGGGCCAGCATTGGGGTGTGGGGAAGGTGGTCCACCTCCAAATGGTGGGTCAACCAGCCCAACTGGGACGATTATTCTATAGCCACTATGTACTCACTCTCCTTCAGTGGAGCGTGTTAAGCAGTTCCGTATTCCCATTGCCGTGGTTTTTCCGGATTTTGCTTTGGAGGTGTGCTTCACTCTCTTTGACCGCGGAGAACGAATGTGTGGCAATTAAAAAATGTGATCCCCGTGGAGTGTGGGGTCCACTTTTGAAGCTGTCAATGGTGGGGGTGAGGAGAAAGCGGGATGGGGAGCCGTGCGCGTGCACCAAGGCGGTGTGGGGCCCGGTCCATGGGGCCCAATCGTGTTGGGCCTCTTTATCCTTCTTCCACTGTGGGTTGGAATTTGTTGTTGGTGGGCCCAATGATGCACTCTCACTTTTTGGTTGGTCCGATCAAGATGAGGGGCTAAAGAAGATTGGGCTCCACCTCTTCATGCACCGAACCACCATTTTGAGGTGGGGCCCATGTCTCTCGCTACTGTGGACTGTGGGCCGCTATGCTTCTCTTTAGTCCCCATACAAAATTGTTTTAATACCCCCAATGTAGACGATGGTAATAAATTTATTTTCTCTGAATATTCCGAAAAAAATTCTGGATACCAATAGCACGGGCATGTGATAAACTTGGGTTGACTTATCTCATGCCTGAAAAAAAAAAAGAAAAAAAAAGAAAAGGAAGAGCGTTGGAGGGAAGAGTGGAAGACTAGTAGACGGGTAATGGTTACTGGGCCTGCTACCCATTAACTTTCATGTGGTTTTTGAATGTGGAGACATATTATGGTCCAAATGCGACTGTTGGATCTCAATCTATTTTTGCAAGTCTTACCATAGAGTCTATTTGAATAGATAGTTAATATTAGTCAGTTGTATTAGACGCAACCGACCATAATATTTCTCAATGAAATGAACTGTATGCAATGATAATGCTGATCAAATAGGGTAATACATGCCATTGTTGATTACAACAGTTAATTTAAAATTATTAACTTAATATGAAAAATTTTCAAAGTAACTATCAGGAAATTTATATTTAAGCATTATTTAACTAATTTTTTTAGTTACCACTAAAGTTACATGTTGAAAGCGTGCATTATCCAATACCATTTAGTATTTTGCAAATAGTTTAATTAAGAAAGAAACACCTTTTCTCAGTTGATCCAAGGCTTTAGGGATGTGTGTGTAATTTTGGGGGGTCAGAGATTCAAGCCTTGGTAATATGTATGTGTGTGATATTTTTTAAAAAATTTATAGTAAATGGTGGTCATTAGTTAAGTCCCATTTTTCTAAAAAGAAAGAGAAAAAAATACCTTTTGATTCTTGGAATGTAGCAAATACTCTTGCTTTGTAATTATTTTCTTAGTTCTAATAAAAGAAATGCGAGAATGCTCAAGGCACTATTCCAAATTTGCCCCACTATTCACGTGCTTGGGCCCCATATGATGAATTTTTTCCTTCTTTTTTGTTTTGAAATATATTTTCTGTTTTCTTTCTTGTCTCTTCCATTTTATTTATTGGAATTTCTCTATTTATTTTGCTCATTTTTGGTGGGCCGTGGGGCCTCATCCACTGTCGTAGTAGCCATTCTGTGGACAGCTGTAGCGAGGGGCTTATCTTTGGGCCCAGATTCACATCATCAGTGGACCCACAACAATTGTTGGGCTATCCTGGTCACCGAACCATTCTATATCTGTAGTTACTCCCCCTTCTCTCTTTTTTCTAATCCCTTTATATATTTCTCTTTTTTACTCGAGTCAAGACCATTGGGACCACTAGACATTCTTAATAGGGGTTGCGGATCTAAAACCTCTTCCGTGGGAGTGAAGTGGTGATCATTAACCTAAGCTTGCGATCGGTAGTATTTTAGACTTACGATCACTTCTCCTTTGATAAGGGCCGGTTCAACAAATTTTTGGGCCTAAGGCGGAAATTTTAAATTCTTTTTTTGAAGTAAAATTGAACTTACAAGAAATTGTTAGACGTTGTTCTACAGAAAACTTTAGTTATTATTTATAAGATAGGCGTTTAAATTATATATTAAAATACAAAAAAGTAAATGGATAGTAAAATTAAGAACATAAACTGAAAAATCAATTTTAGACAATTATTTTTTTAGAAAATATTTACAAAAAAATACTCTGAAGTTTGGTTGTTTTGTAATTTAAACCTTGAAATTTGGACTCTGCAAAATGAAACCCTGAGAATTAATACCCTGGACAGATTTTTTGACCAATTTTAAGAACGAAAAAACAATAATATCATCCATTAAAACTAGATTAATCCATATTATTCATCTTAATTTTGAGAATATCATTGTATTTTATCAATTAAAATTATTCAAAAAGTTAACACAGGGTATTAATTTTCAGAAATTCGTAATCTTAGGGTATTATTTTACAGAGTCCAAACTTCAGGGTTTAAATTGCAGAACACCCAAACTTCAGAGTATTCTTTTGCAGTTTTCCCTATTTCTTTAAGATAACTTGTTTCAAGTATATTGATTTTGGTAATACATGCATAAATTATAACCACTTTTTGACCCGATTATAACATACTAATGGCTTATTTTGTTTGGGGGAGGGAGGAGGAGGAGGAGGGAGGGAGGGGAATCAACCTCGCAACAAAACAAATGGATGTTGAATAAGAAATTAGTGGCGATAAAATATTTTCGAGGAAAAAAGCTTTATAACAAAATACAATGAGGTAAAAAATTGTTTCAATTTTGGAATGAAGTAGACCTGCAAAAATGGGTTGAGGAGGATAAGCAGGCTGGGCAACTCGAAATTTCAGAGATAAGGCCTATCCTAGCCCACAGCCTGCCTGGCCAAAGGGGTGGGTCGGGCCCTAAACTAATTTCTAATTAATTTTTTTTTAAAAAAAGAAATGGGCCAGCCGAGTCGGCATGCTTAAACCTATGGCCCAGTCCTGAGCCATTATCTGACCCGGTTTGTTTGGTCATGCCCATTTTTACAGCTGTAGAAAGAAGGCAAGAAGCAGACCAATTTCTCTTTCTACAAGAAGCAGACCAATTTCTTGTGCAGTAGTTACAAATGGATGAATTTAGAAAAAATCATTGATTTATTGAATTCAAGTGAGGATTTTTCTTGTCTATTAAAATTATTATAAATTATTTAAATATTTTAATCCTATGCATAAATATTAGAAGTTTTAAATATGTGATACTTTAAAAAAGTAAATTAATAATTTGGGATTCAAAGTGAAGTCTAAGGCAATTATCTTACACTTGAGCCGTCCCCTATTAATATAAATGATAACAATAATAAATAAACGAGAATAAAAACTCCTGGATTCTCAAATGAAATGACTAATGAGAAGTAAAAATAGATTTTGCTAGATTACTACGTGTCAAATTGTGAGCCATTTATAGAAATAGCAAAATTAGGAAAAAGATTAAGGATGTCAATAGGACGGGACAGGACCAGTTTTGTATTTATCATCTTCGTTCCTGTTATTATTTTATTGTATCATCCACGTATTATTTACTATTTAATTTGGTATGGGGCCATTTTGGATAATTCCCATCGGGAATCGGTTTTCCTATTAGTATATCGGAGTCCTCGTTTGAAATCGTTATCTTGAATTAATTAAATAATCCTATGTTGGTCAAAATTTTTTAAAAGTCTAAATACATAAAAAAAAATCAAAATTAAAGTTAACTTCATTGAAAATTCCAAGTCTAGCTTAAATCCATTGGAATTATAATTAAATAAAAGACCTAAATAACTAAAAAACACATTCAACTAAAACTTTAACATGTTAGAGTTGTCGAATGTAAAATATTTGATACCAAAATTATATAGCATATTATTCATTCAAAAAGCTAACACAATCCTAAATAACTCAAACAATATTAATACATGACCGTATATCATTAGAATTTTTTTTTTAAATCTAGTTAAATTATTATATATAAAAAATATAAATTAATTAACTAATAATCGAAGTGGAGTCGGTGCGGACATTCAATCCCAAGTGTGCCCTATTCCGTTAAATATTAAATGGAGAATCCCTACTCTATACTATGCACAATTTATAACGGTAAAATTTGCTTCATTCGGGCTGGTGCACTATGTGAAATTGAAAGAGAAAATGAAAGGGTTTTGGACACTTATACCTATTTTTCAAAAAATAATACTAAATTTACGACCTTTCAAAAATAATAAAAATTCCATACGACCTTTTTATGGCATTTTTCTAAATACTTTGGAAGCTAGAAAACGCGGTGGTATTTTAGTAAATAAGTCATCTTTTTTATTTACAGGAAACCACAAAGGTTTCCTGGAAACCAATTTGGTTTAATTTAGTTTCCTATTAGCGAAATATTCTTTAAATAAGTAAATAACAGGAAACCACAAAGGTTTCCAAGAAACCAGTTTGGTTTCCTTTAGTCGAATGTCCTGTGCGTAAGTAAATCACAGGAAAGCACAAAGATTTCCTGGAAACCAGTTTGGTTTCCTTTAGCCGAATGTCCTGTACGTAAGTAAATCACATGAAACCACGAATATTTTCTGAAAACCATTATGGTTTGTTTTTTGCAGAATGTCTTGTAACTAAATAAATCACAAGAAACTATCGTAGTTTCCTTTTAGCAGAATGCCCTGTAGCTAAGTAAAACACAGGAAACCACGAAGGTTTCCTAGAAACTATTGTGGTTTCTTTTTCAAATCACAGGAAACAATGAAAGTTTCCTGAAAACTATTGTGATTTCTTTTTTACAGAATGTCCTGTAGCAAGAATTGGGTGAGATATTGAATAAGAACGCTAAAGAATATGATCAAGTTCTCAAATTAAGTAATTATATTTTTGAAGTAAAAGTAACAAAAATATATATTAGTTTTTGGATTCTAGCAACTGGTTTCCAATAACCAAATTGGTTTCTAGTAATCAATAATTGAATTAACTAAATAGTTTTATTGTTTATGATAGAAACTAATTTGGTTTTTAGTTTTTATTAACTAAATAGTTATGATATTTATGATAGAAACTAATATAGTTGTTGGTTTTTAGTAACCAATTTGGTTTCTAGTTTCCAAAAATCAATTACTTTATGGTTTATAATAATAAATTGATAATTAGTTTTAAGAGTGATTAGCTACAAGTAAACTAATAGCAAAAAGAAACAAAAAAAAAATAGAAATTTTAAAACGTTATTTGGTCTTTTTTAGTAAAATTTTGTTATTTTTTTAAAAAAAAAATAGTACAAAAATAAGTAAAAATTTAAACATAATATTCTTAGTATTATTTATCAAAAAATAGTACTACGTGTCTTTTTTTTCAAAATGAAATCCTAAAAAAGATTATGGAGTACCAGTACAAAGAAAGGAAAATATTGTGGGCTCCGTTTAATTGTGGGCCTGACTAATATTCTCTCTCTTCCCTGCACGTGGAGCCAAGATACCGACAACGAGGACTTGTGGAGTGCAAGTGGGACTTTTTTTTTTTTTTTTTTTCTCAAAAGCAATACTTATAATCCGTTCTTCTCTGACCTGAATTATTTCGTGTCCGTGAAATCACTACAATATATTATTAAGAAATTTCTGTTCATATTAAGTTGTCTTAAAATAAAAGGTGATATTATGATCGTCGAACGAAAAAATGGTATGATGTAAGAAAAGGAATTAATTTTTCCATACGAATGGAAATGGAGATTGGAGAGTTAATTAATTTAACGATTATCTAGTTTTACATACATTGACATAATTTTATAGTAATTGACCATTGACCATGTGACCTTCTCTTCAAATATAAAAATGCTATAAATTATTGTTCTACTTAAGAAAGTTAGTTGTAGACGATATATACCTCATAATTGTACGTACTTAGCTAGACACATTAAGTAATCTACTAGGTAATCTCGATTAACCGAGTTGCCCTACATTAGCTTGATGTAATTTTTACGTAAGTTCTCCAGCACGTAAATCTATTAAGAATATTATAGGTTTTGGGTTAAGCTAACAATATACGTAATTAGTTTGTTGTAGACTAATAATTTTTACATAATTTTTAGCTGAACTTGAGTTTTGGCATTGTCTATGGTTATTATTTTTTCTTTCATGTGATATGCATGTGTATATATAATATTCCTTCAACATTTAACTGTTACAGATGAGTTTTACGGATAAATGCATCATAAATTAATCAACGTACAATAAGTAGTTGGAACATAAAACGTTGTGAAATATGTAAATATATATGTATTGTCCATGAATATTAGTGGTAATATAGTTTCAGTACACAATAAACTCAAATTACCCGATATGATTTTTTATGTTTAAATACATTACCAGTCATGTCCAACCAAGGATTTTTTAATGTTTCAATACATGTCCAATTATGTCAAATCTGAACATTATACTACCTAATCAGTTTTAATATAAAATATATAATTTGTTTATTTTTATTGTTTGGACATGAACTGAAAGTAACATTAGAGAGATATTTAAATTCAAACAGAATATACAACAATTAGTATAGAAAGTTTTGTATCCTCATTAATTAATTTAATTGATCGTGAACTTCTAATTTATATTCAGAATTAAACCAAATGCCTTGCACAAATAAACTATGATATCTTAAGAATGACTCTTCTTAAATAGGGTGAACGACATATATTACTATATAAAAGTAACTTTTGATTTCATTTCACACTAAACAGGAAATTAACTACTACTTTTTGGTGATAACATGCTCTCATTTAATAGCGTTCTTGGTTCTATTTGGATCTTAAAATTTGAAATTTACCGAGAAAAGAATAATAAAGGAAAACAAAAAGAAAAAAAATTAAGACGAGGAAACCATTTTTCTAGAATTCTATATATTTTTTTGAAACTTTCATTTTTCTCAATCTTTTTGTAATTATTCTATTTTCTTCAAACTTATACAAAAAATCTCTTTTAGAGTTCTAGCTTTGTTTTTGTTTTTTTTTTTTTTTAATCCAAATATGAGAACATGAAATTCTTCCATTTTTTTCCTTTCCTTTCTAAAATTCGGGTTTGAAATATAAAAGAGTCTTAGTTTCATAGCCAAATGAATAAAGGTTTTAAAATACGGGATAATTGCAAAAAAATACTCTAAGTTTGGGTGTTCTACAAATTAAATTCTGAAGTTTGGACTCTGCAAAATAATATCCTGAGATTAAGAATTTCTGAAAATTAATACCCTGGACAGATTTTTTAACCAATTTTAAGAACAAAAAAACAATAATATCCTCCATTAAAACTAGATTAATTCATATTATTCATTTTAATTTTGAGGATATTATTGTATTTTATCAGTTAAAAATTAACACAGGGTATTAATTTTCAGAAATTCGTAATTTCAGGATATCATTTTGCAGAATCCAAACTTCAGGATTTAAATTGCATAACATCCAAACATGAGGGTGTTTTTTTGCAGTTATCCCTTTAAAATACCATAAAAAGGTTTTCATAGCCAAATGCATAATGGTTTTAAAATACCCTAATCATATTGCTAATACTGAAACAATCTCTATCTTCTTCTAGCTAGGAGAACTCGACAGTGCCGTTGTGGGGTTCGTGGGAATTGAGATTTTGTCACCAGGGTTGTCTTCAAGGAACTCATCATAAAACTTGCACCACTATATATAGTGTTTCCATTAGTTATATTCTTCATTTTTGTTTCTATGAATATTAGTCGAGTCAAACGTCTTAAGATCAGTTCGAGATGCAATTGATTTGTCTTCATTAAGTTAGATTCCTTGTGTAGCTATTTGTTTGGTTTGACCGATATTAACCATATGTTTGAGCCCAAATTTAGGTGGATCGAGCAAAATCTCTAGCTAGACTCTATTTTTTTTCTCAAAAATATATATTTTATTTTAAATAGTTGAAGTTGAGTGAGGGTCGTTTGGTTCATTTATGGCCATGCATAGTGAAAGCATTCGACCATTGTCAAAATAATTCAACTTTAGTTGAATTAAAATGGCCCAGATTAATTTGGTGAACTTCTTCTTCTTTTTTCATTTTCTTTTCACTCTTTCTTTTTTTCTTTAATGGAGAAGGCATGGATAAAGATCACTGTTTTTTATAATATTCATTGAAAATGAATTTATAATGAGGCCATATTTCACCACAAGGTTTTAAATTGGATTAGTACAAATGATAAAGTATTCATTAATTCACTTTTTAAAAAATATAGAACAATACATTTTGATCTAAAAATTCAATAATTAAGAGGAGAAGGCTTTTTTTGAAAACGAATAACCGACCCATTTGACAAAGTGGATTGGCTCAAATGGTAAGAGTACCCACTACCTTAGATTTCGGTACTACGTTCAAATCACACCAAGATAGGCGGCGTGAAAACTTAATAGGGTGGGATGGGCTGGGAATTGAGTGGTATTAAATACTTTTCTTTAATTTGTAATAAATGGAGGTAATTAGTTAGACCTTACTTTTTTTTAAAAAAAAAATTAATTGACCCATATTTCATATTACAAGCACTTAAATTAGATAAGTTGACCGTCATATGATGAGGAAAACATATATATTGAGAAAATACGCCAAAAATTGTCTGTGAATTAAACTGAAAAAGAGGGCCGGTCAGTCATAATCTCTCGGACTTAAATTGATCGTCACATCACATCACACAAAAGGAGATCCTATGAAATGATAATTAATTACAAGGGGTTTACCTATGCTAATGTAATAATTTATGTGGGGGAGGTATGTCTTATATATATGGCATCCTATATGAAAATGGATCATTCAAAAAATTCCAAACGAGCCAGTTAATTATACTATATATATTTTTGATCATCAAGTGACAACGAAAGAGCTACAAAGTGAAATTGACGACGTGTACAATATATAGGATGTCTCCCTATTTCATATTATTGGAATGGTGGGGTGGCCTTATATTTTTAAAACTGGCACATAGAAATTTTCTCCTACATTTGGCACTTTTCTTTACCAAAACATCGTTGTATTGTTGTAGCTGTGCGATGATGAGATGATCAGCTGTAATACTACATATATTTAGCTTATAATATATGGTAGCAATTCTCAATCCTGTTTCCTTAAACGCTTCGATGTTTGTTTACTTATTTATTAAATTTTATCGAATTGGTTTAAATTTTTTGGCGACGATACCAAAACTATATATATATATGTGTATAAATATATATAAGAAACCTTGGATATATAAATGCCTGGCCTGCACCAGCCTGGACAATACGTATACATGTATAATAAATTATTTGAAACAGGTTCCAAATTAGTATTAATATGAGTACTTTCATTCAGAATTGCAGTATCCATATGAACTAGAACTCTTAAAAATGGCCAAGGCAAGCCAAGCTTTTCTCCTATACTCATTATTGGTGGCCACATTTGTGCTGAATTGCCATGGTGATGACAGGAAGGTAAATGCTATACGTGCACCCGTCTATATATATATATATGATATATGTGATAATTTTCTTAAAGAGACTGGTCCCGTTCATGTTTTGCCAACATATGTCACGTTTAACCAACATAATATTGGACAAACGTGACCACAATATTGGCCAAATCATAAATGGATCTGCTCCCATCAAAAGGACTACATCCGACCCTTGATATATGCTAGCTAGCATCGATCATATTATATCACTGCCATCTATTTGGGCGAACCTACATAGGTGTCAATAGACAGTTATAACATGTTACACTCGAGTTTTGTAACAATACTTTTAATTTCACTATATACATGCAAACGTAACTAAGCATATACTTTCATCAAAAAAAAAAAAAAAAAACAAAATTAAACATATACTAAATATGTATATATGTCTTTTGTAAGTATATATTATAAAAGCCGGTTAGTTCCCGTTCACCGGTATTTATTTTTTACTTGTTTGAAAGTAATTTCTGTTCTCCTATTATAGTTTCTAATATATAACATTTTTCATTGTTTAATGTTTGCCTAAAGGTCCACGTTGTGTACATGGGAGACCGGCCTCAAGGGGATTTTTCCGCTGCATCGACGCACCATTCCATGCTTAAAAGTGTGCTTGGAAGGTTGATTACTATTCACAAAAATATTATAGCACTAGTTTAATTTTAACATTCCAAAATCCAAATTAATTTCCCTAGTGCTATAAATATATATAAATATACATACATTTTGCGTTATGTTAGATTAATAAAGAGTATAATATTAATTTGACCTGCGATATATAGAATTTGAGACTTGGAGTAAAAGTGGCAAATCTTCGTCTGAGGAACTTTTTGTAAATTAACCATATCTAAATTATACAAACTACGATCTGTACAGTGTGTATTGATGAAAATTGTTATGTTGTGAAAATGCATGGAGTCATGCGCATAAACCAGATAGATATACCGTGGATAATTATTCAGTGAGATAACTTAAAAAAAATACAATTTTACAATTTAAACCATGTTTTTTGGCTTATACAAAATTATACTTTTATATTTCAAATCTCTGCAAATTTGAACCTTCGGTGTACAAGTTGGGTGATTTGTACTAACTTTTTGAAGTTATTTTTAGTAGACTTTTTATATTAGTCAGTAGAAATAAGATTTTCTCAATTTAAATTCTGTGTTTAGTAAGAAATTTGTTAGTCAATTAATTATATGCAGAAGATACATATTTGTTAAGATTTAAAATGTGGAAGTATAATTTTGCACAAGCCAAAAAACAATATTTAAATTGCAGAAAGACGATACTTCATGGTATTTTTTTGCAAATGACTTTTATTCAGTAGGTATTTTTTTTCTTTTACCTATTGATAAGTGTTTTTTTTAGCCGTTAAATCTTATTTGACGGCTATTATGATTTGAATAGTTGGAAAATAATAATTATAATAAATGCATATTATTTAATATTCTTTCTCTCTTTATCTTTTATCATGAGAAGATGTGGATGATAAATTTTAATTCGACAAAATAATACATATAGATGAATTTTAATTGAATAAAATAGTACGAAAAAAAAAATCTACTAGAGTGGTACTCATATATATTAGTAATTTGTGGCAATTTCAGTCCCTCGAGAGCCAAAGACTCATTAATCTATAGTTATGGAAAGAGCATCAACGGCTTTGCTGCCAAATTATCAGATGAAGAAGTTGCAAGATTCTCAGGTGATATTCTAATGTAATATTATTCTCAAATAAACGTGTCAAGTACCAGCAAACGAATGAATACTTGTAATTGAGTATCTTAATTTTTATCTTTTTTGAAAGGGAACAAAAAAAGAACAAATAAAATAAATTAAGAGATAATTAAATTGGTATTTTTTCTGAAAAATGGTTTGCTTTTTGCAGACATGGAAGGTGTAATCTCGGTGATCCCGAACCGCAAATTCCAGCTTCATACGACAAGATCATGGGACTTTGTGGGTCTCTCCAAAAGCAAACTTTCTGGGTCTCAAGAAGGAGACGTTATTATTGGCCTCCTAGACACTGGTCCTTACTCTCTTCCCCTAAGATTCACAGTGTTTAATACTATTGACTACCCTTTCTTTATTTTGGTGAAACGACAAAGATTTTCATATAATTTAAACGGTAAAGCCTTTTGAATTTGTGTCGTTTAATTTGGCAGGAGTCTGGCCAGAATCTGAGAGCTTTAAAGACGACAATATAGGCTCACCGCCTGCTAAATGGAAGGGTACCTGCCAGGGCGAGGGTAACTTCACCTGCAACAAGTAAGATCTCTACTATTATTATAAACCAAGATTTGATCTAGATCACTGCGTACGTAGAAACATACACGATACTTTTTTTTTAGAACAAATCATTTTAGTTTCTAAATTTATATCTAATGAGAGTACAAATGCGTCTATGTAATAAGCGCAATTCCACGAACTCATAAGATTTTTTCGAGTTCTTAGTATTGATACAAATTGTGACATGAAATTATGACTGACTGATTTATTTCCTTATTATATATGCTCATCGGTCCATATATAAGTCACTTGTGAATACGTGATGCATAGCATTACTTGTGAATATATATATACACACACATACAAATTTGACCGTTATAGGTTCTTTAAATGAATATGATACATATATAGTATAATTATTAAATGCATGTGCAAAAATGGCGCACGTGCAGCAAAATCATCGGAGCCCGGTACTACAACTCGGATGGATATTACAGCCCAACCGACTTCAAATCCCCAAGAGACTCCATCGGACATGGAAGCCACACCGCCTCAACCGCCGCCGGCCGAGAAGTTTCTGGCGCGAGCTTCTACGGCCTCGCCAATGGAACCGCAAGAGGAGGCGTCCCCAACGCAAGGATCGCCGTCTACAAAGTTTGCTGGGGAGGAGGATTCTGTTCCCTTGCAGATATCCTAGCTGGATTCGACGACGCAATCGCAGATGGGGTCGATATCATATCCATCTCCATCGGCGGTGGAGGGCCAATCCCCTACTTTGAGGACCCCATTGCCATTGGCTCTTTTCACGCCATGAAACGTGGTATATTGACCTCCAGTTCTGCTGGGAATGCTGGTCCTGACCCCTTGTTGATTTCCAACTATGCACCTTGGTTGCTAACTGTTGCTGCCAGCACCATTGACAGAAAATTTGTCGCCAGAGCAGTTTTGGGGAACGGTCAAGTTTTTGATGTGAGTAGCTATAATATATTATTGACGTTATTGTCTAGAAAAAAAAAATGTTACTACTGATTGATGCAATCACCATGTATACATGTTATACCATATTGACTCTACCACATATAAGCACTGTAGGACTCAATTCTCTAACAAGCAATTTTTTCATGTTTGCACATATAGTGATCTTACATAGATAAGGTGATTTGCCTAGCACTACTTATTTTTTAATGTAATGCATCCTCATATATACATATGTAATTATTGATGTATCACTACATATGTGATATGTGTAATAATAGACCCTAATTATAATATAACGATAAATGAAATTAATTGGATCCTATATTATTAGGTGACAGTTCTGATAATTCAGAGGTGATATATCGACATAATTATTACAAGAAATCATTTGATACTACAATGTAGTACTGTTATGAATATTATCACCACAGATAATATATAAATCAACAGCATTATTTTTTTTTCAATTGTGTTGCAACTTTTTATTGATAGTACTCAACTTCTTCAATTCCCCAATATTATAAGACTTTAATTTTTTGATGATGGATCATGATTTGATAAAAGGGAGTGACAATCAATAGCTTCAGTCTAAATCGGACCACTTACCCCTTGATATGGGGAGGAGATGCCGCGAACTACTCGGCTGGCTTCAGCAAAGATATTTCAAGGTATTGTTTCCCTGGTACACTGAATTCTCACCAAGTGGCCGGAAAGATTGTTTTCTGCGAAGCCGTCTGGGATGGTTCTGGGATTCTATTGGCTGACGGCGTTGGAACCATTATGGCCGATTTCGTCAACACCGATGTTGCCTTCAATTTCCCATTACCGTCTACATTGCTAACTGTAGATGATGGTCAGAAGGTTCTTGACTACATTAAAACAACAGAGTTAGTACATCTTTTTATAATTTCTCCACCAACATATATAGCATAGCTAATAATTTAGAAGAGTTACTCCCTCATATCATATTCTAAAGGATTAAGTATTTAACTTAAAACCAATAGAATTGGCAAGGATCACATTTCTATAATCAAAACCCATATAATAATTTTGGAAAGTTTCACAACTAATACATAATTTAACTATGAATAATGAATTAAGGGGCAACCAACTTGATCTGATTTGATCATAACTGATCTAGTATCTAAAAGATAGTACTATTTCAGGAACCCGTTTGCAACTATTGAGTACAGTGACACGTGGGATGATGCAATGGCACCCTCAGTTGTATCATTTTCCTCAAGAGGACCAAACCCCATCACCGCAGACATTCTCAAGGTGATGATTAAGTTTAATTAATTAATCAATTACTTTGAAAGTAATAATAATGAATATAATTAATTAACTAATTAATGCAGCCTGATCTGACCGCACCTGGCGTGGACATTCTTGCGGCTTGGTCTCCAGTGTCACCACCATCAGTATATGATGAGGACCCAAGGAGTGTTAGCTATAACATAATATCAGGCACTTCAATGTCTTGCCCTCATGCTAGTGGCGTTGCTGCCTATGTCAAGGCTGCCCATCCAGACTGGTCTCCTGCTGCTATCAAGTCTGCGCTTATGACCACAGGTACACTCAACACTGATTACTAGGCTCCCAATATCCAGGGTGGAGCCATATAGGCCCAAAGGGGGCAATTGCTCCCCTAATTTATTTTTGTAAATAGCATGTAATTTTTTTTAATTGGTCTTTACTTCATTAAAAGTCAACCTTTGTCTACCTTAAATTTGTAAAATTTTAAGTATTTCTTTCAAGTTTTGAGTTAGGTCATTCTTACTATTAAAGCATATGTAATTACAAATTTAAGTATTTCTTTCAAGTTTTGAGTTAGGTCATTCTTACCATTAAAGCACATGTAATTTTTTCTATTCATGGATTAAATTTTTAGCTCTGTCTTTGCTAATATTTATCTGTTATAGATGTTAAATGAGTTTTAATTACTTAATTTAAAAAAATTACCAAAAGAAATGATTAATTTATACAATGTTACGAAACAAATAACCGATGTCATTTTTCAAGTTATCATGGTTTTTAGATTTTCACGTCGTTTTTCTCGGATGACATGAAAATTAGGTATTTTCCTTTAGTTGTGGTGCCTCTAGGAAGTGATTTTTAATTAGGTATTTCTGTGTCCTTTATTTTCAAACGCTGTGTTTTTCTCTTTTTTACTAGTTTTCTGTTGAGGTTTTTTTTATTGTCGTTTTTTAATGTAGTAGTCGTTTTCAAGCTTTTATTATTATTTTTTTAGGGTAGCGTCATGGTTATATTTGTCCTGTTGAACCTTGTTGTCGTTTTACCGGTTTGGTCCTATTATTTTTGTTAAATTATCGTTTCAATGTCCTACTGAATTTTGTTGTCGTTTTCAGTTTATCGTGGTTTTAAAACTATAGTCTCGTAAGATAATCATCGTTTTAGAAAATTATTAATGTCGGCCTGTCATACTGATATTGTCGTTTTAACAAAATTTGTCGTTTGATGACTAGTGCAATTTTTACTCTTCTCTGCTATTAAACTACTTGTTTTTGTTGTTTTATCTTTAATTAGTATCTCATTCATAACCTAGTTTCTTCAGAAAAAACGTTGTCGTTTTTACGGATTGTCCTCTTACACCTCTCTTGCCCTTGTAAAAACAGCAACCATCCTAGACTCGAGGAAGCACGAAGATCTCGAATTCGCATACGGGTCGGGTCAAATCAACCCGCAACAGGCACTAGACCCGGGTCTCATCTACGACACTTCAGAGTCAGACTACATTGACTTCCTCTGCGAGCAGGGCTACAACACCACCACCTTGAGGCTCATCACCGGCGACAACAGCAGCGCGTGCGCCTCCACGACCCCGGGACGCGCGTGGGACCTCAACTACCCGTCCTTCGCCGTCGCGGTCCAAGACGGGGAGACCATCAACGCCGAGTTCACGAGGACAGTCACCAACGTTGGGCCCCCGAACTCCACCTACAGTGTCATCGCTTACGTGCATGCGAATGTCGCCGTCACGGTGCAGCCACCCGTGCTGTCGTTCTCCGCCGTGGGAGAGAAGAAGAGTTACAAGGTGACGGTCTCCGGCCCGGCGATAACGCAGCAGCCGATCGCGTCGGGTGCGGTAGTGTGGAAAGATGCTGGAGGGTCCCACGTGGTGAGGAGCCCGATCGTGGTATACAACTACATACCTGGTATTGCTTCCATTGAGTACGGTGGTGGTAAGCCTGACAGGAAGCCTGGCTTCATAGGTAAAAGGTTCTTCCATGCATAACAGAAATGGATTCTTTGGACGCAACTAGCTTTATATTTCTCACTTTCCATGATTCAAGACGAGACTCGAATAAAATAAGCGTGTTGTTTGCTTTGGTTTTATTTAGTGATTGTCCCGGTAGTAGTAGTGCGGGAGTAATTGCTCGCAGTTAAAAAAAACTATTAATATAGATAAGTGAAAGGGTTTCTATGTGTTTTACGGAAGAAATAAAAAGAAATTGCAAAGATACGGTGAACTAAAAATAGTTCACTTTTAATACCGCACACGGTCGTTATTTATTTATTATTATTTTTTTGAGATAATAAATCTGTCATTATAAAAAGGATATTTTTACAATAACATATAAAATTAGAAGACAAAATTCCTCCAATAATAAATTAATTCTCCAATCCTAAAACTATCATAGCCAAACCAAATGGTACTGGTTGATTATGACACCAAGAAAAAAAGAAAATAAGCAAAAATGTATTCAACAGTAACAAACACTGTCAATGCATCTGACTCAAAAAATTGGAGATTTATGGTCAATATCCCTGATCTGTAGGAGAGCCCAAATAGAAGTCCTTCATGCTCAAAATCTTCATAATCAATCCCTTCATGCTTTATAAGGCTGTTATAGGCATCACAGTTGAATCGATTGCCAAACACTTATTTGCCTATTTTTACCGAAGGGGGAGATCCACAAGTCTTCCTTCTTCGGTCTTCTTATTAGCAATCAGAGCCAGTCGCTTTGAGGCACATGGGCAGTGCATGGAGAGAGAGGCCAAAGGGCGAGTGGTAAAGGATCCATTATGACAGAATGACAATCATGGCAAATTGTTTGAACATGCGATCGTGGATAGGTTGGGAGTGTTATTTGGAGAAATTAGGGGTAGTCAGTTATATATATTTATTTTATTTTTATTTATTTATTTATATTCAGAAAAGCTGTGATATATGAAAATAAAAGAGGATAACCGCCTGTTTCTGGCTTTTTCTTTTTTTCTAATGAATATCATAAGTGTATGCAAAAAAGGATATTTGTATTTATCTTCAGATATGAACAAATAACTATATTAAATATGATCATAAGTAAACTATTTAAAATACTTGGTTCAAAATACTTCGTAAAGATCATTGTTTCCTCACTTTTCAGAATTCGTTTTTCAAAAAATACTTTATTAATGCTTGAATAATAATATTATTGATATTTTTATTAATGCTTGAATAATAAAATTATTGGATTGAGAGAAATGAGGAACTCAAAAAGGGATTTGGGAGAAGCAAACATCAAAACCGGTGGAATTGAAGGATATTGTTAAAATAGAAACGATATCAAATTAAATTTGCATAAAAGAAAAAAACTCCACAAAGGGAGTGAAATAAACTCCCATCACGGGTAGACAAATAGACTCCACAGTGAGAGTGAAAAGGATTCCTATTAACGGAGACAATAAATTTCACGAAGGGTGATTGCCTTTTTTTTCAATTAGTTTGTTTTGGATATTTAAAGTCTGAGAGATTTTTCCTTTACCTTCATGTGTTCAAGAAATCATATACTTCAAGTCCGGAAAAAAAAAAGAAAAAAATAAACCAAGTTATATTCAAAATCCAAATTCCACTCAACTAACCATCTTCAATACGAAATACTCTAATAACCAAATTGTATTACCAAAATCAGATTCAAGCAAAACTACCCATAATCAATACCACAAAGATAACCATATACAATATTATAAATCTAATACACCCTAACCTAATCCAATTAATCTCATATTTTAAACATAGAAGACAATAATCAGCAAATTTACCTAATAAATCATAACCAAGATAAAAATTAAAACCATCATAATTTGAAATTTAAAAGAAAAAAAATAAAGAAAATACAACAATTAAAGGTTAGAAATATAAATAGGAAAAAGACAACACGAACAATCCAATGTTTAAAATATATATGTGTGTATGCATGGACAAATAATAATAATTAATCTGAAAATCTAAAAACAAAAAGTAGGCTTAAATTATATATAAAAGAGAGAGCATAAATAGGAAAACAAAAGATAGTACGGCAACAAGGCGGAGCAACGCCCATAGAAAGGGAGAGACAGTGGAGGGAGAAATAGTGAGAGATGAGGGACGGATACTAGCATTATCTTTAAAAGAAAGGACTTTGCGTTTTTTATTTTATTTTATTTTATATTTTTTATATCAAGATTTTCTTGGAAAATAGCATTTAGATCACGAAAAAACGGTTAAAGCAAATTTAATAAAAATTCCCAATTAGAGTTTGTAATTCTTAGAAAGATAATACATGGTGAAGAAACACAAGAAAATAGTGAATCATCTCAGTTAAAGATATACTAAGACCCACCAACAGAAAGATCTGTTCATATTTCTTGAATTTTCTATTTTATTAATTATTTTGTTTATACCAAAATCCAAAAGGGATTTAAGCAAATCTCAGTTTAGTGTTAACTAAAAAACCATAAATGACAAATTAAAATAATAAAATACATATATCCACTCCAAATAATCCTATTAAGAACGGTTAAAATGAGATAAATCCAAAAAAAAAAAAAGAAACTAGAAACCATGATAAGGAGTCTAGTAGATTCGATGAAAATTGAATCATAATATATACAAATCACTAGACCACTAAAATTTTCATAAAATGTCTAAAGCGGCGACTATNTTTTAGAGTTTAAAAATATTTTATTATTTATAATTAATTACTTTTTCATTTAAAAATTTTATCGTCGCTTTATAGTTTTTAGTAAGAATTATTGGCACATATTAACAGTGCAATATTTAAAATGGTGACTTTTAGTAGTCACCGCTACTACCAGATTTGTTGCCGCTTTTGGTTTGACCTAAAGCGGCGACTATTATTGCCGCTTTATGTGTCCTCGCTCTATTACCTATTTATTGTAGTATATATACATACATACCTTTTCACCAGGCATAAGAGATTAGGTAGAATCATGTCTTCTCTACTCCTCTTCAAAACGTAGGGATCTTTTTTTATTTTTATTTTTTAAAAAAAAGAAGTTAAAAGACCTTTACACAGTTAACTTAACTACAAAGATAAACTAATATTTGTCATATTGTTATCGCTTAGTTCTGAAATTTATAGTGGAATGGACATCGTACGACTAATTTGCGCTAAATTGACTGTTTTGTAAAGTGTTAAAAAGAATTCCAATGTGGATGGTTGCGTTGAAGGTTTTGCAGGTACTTGGATGGAAGGAGAAGAAGGAAAGGGAAAGAATGAAGAGAGTTTCCATATTGAAAGGTTGAATAAAACTATTCCATGTGTCATTTTTGAAAAGCATTGTGAGAAAAAATGGAATGACACGCTATGTAATAAGAGTAACACTAGGGACACTACTAACTTACACAAAAAACTTACACCACATGAGTTGACATTCATATCAATCACTAAATTTTGAATAGTGTGGTCCCACTCATAGATAAAATAGTAATTTTATTACATGTCACATCATTAGTGTAACTTTTTGGTACAACTTTTTAGTATCTCAATCATTATTCAGGTAATAAAAATGGTGATGGTCTAGATGGAAAGGCTAAATTGGTATAGCCTGACGTGTTGACTTCTCCCTCGAGGTCCAAGTTTCAAACTTTCATCCCTTAATTTTTTTCCCCCTTTTTTCGTATATTTATTATTTGCCATTTTACTTTTTGTTTTTTTCTTTTTCTATTCCTTTTTACTTTTTTTTTTTTATTCATTTCCTTTCTATTTTGCTTTTTGTTTTTTTTTTCCTTTTTTTTCCCCTTTTTTTTTCCTTTTTTTAATTCCTTTTAATAATTTTTTTCCTCTAATTTTTTTCAAATGAGGCATTAACCTCTTTAATGGAAAAAAAAGAGTAAAAATAATGCGAGGCATTACTTTGTTTTTTATTTAATTTTTAGGGAATGAGTTAAACAATAACAAAAAATATTTTTTTTTTTTAAATCTTTTTTGTTATTGTTTAACTCATTTTTATATAATTTTGATTTTAAAGTAAGATTTTTTTTTCTATTTCTTATTATTATAGAAAAAATGAGAATCCATTAAATTATCAAAGGTAACTTTCTTAAGTTACCATAGGTAACCAACTATCATAGCAAACAAGAAGTACTTAATAACTAACTACTTCAGTAAACGAGTATTTGGTAATTTATTAGAATCACTTTTATTTTTAGTTCCCAAACTAGCCCATTTACAATACTGGTAATTGGTTACTGATTTTCAGACAAGCTACTATGTACAATACTAGTTATTAGCAATTATTAATCTAGTTACTAGTTTCCAATTTGATAGTCAATTAGAGGAGTAGTTATTAGTTACCACATCGATTACCACATTTGCTACCATTTTAGTAACCACAATTATTAAAGAATAATCACCAATTTGGTAACTAGACGGTTACGACATTTGTTACCATATTAGTAACCATAATTATTAAAGAATAATCACCAAATTGGTAACCAGACGGGTAATTATCGATAACTAGTAATTAGATTGGTTACTGCTTTCTCTAGTTATTGGTTACCATATCGATTACCACATTCGCTATCATATTAGTAACCATAATTATTAAAGAATAATCACCAAATTGGTAACCAGATGAGTATTTACTAGTAACTAGTAACTAGATTGGTTATGAGTTTCTCTAGTTATTGTTTACCGATTAGGACTACTAACAAACATAGTTACCATTTACCAATTTGGTTACTAGTTACTCCGATTACCAATAACTAATCTAGTTACTAGTTACCAATTTTGTTAATTGTTACTAGTTGCCAGATTGGTTACTAGTGTCCAATTTGGTTACTAATTTCCAGAATGATGACTACTTATTTTCAAACTGATGGCTACTAGCTACTTGCAAGATTGATTACTGGTTACCAATTATCAATCTTGTTACTAGTTTCCAAACTGATGGCAAATATAAGATTACTGACTAGTTACCACATTGATTACCATGTTCAAAACCACATCATGACTAGATTGTGTAGTAGTAATAAATTAGTTACTGGTTACAATATCCAATTTAATTACTAGTTTCCAAATTGATAGCGAGTTATAAAGATTAATGATTACTTACCAGTTACTAATCCAGTTATTGGTAATCAATTACATAATTGCATATAAGTTACTAGTTACAACACGGAATGGTAACCAATAACCAGTATTTACATCCATAAATAGTTACTAGAATTTACTTGCAAAATCGAAAAAAATTTCTATATTTGTCAATGCTTATCATCTACCTACGTGATTATGATCATAAAATGGCATACACATAAAACTTGAAAATCAATATAATAAACAAGAACAACTGGAGAAACAACCATCGTTTTATTAGAACTAAAGTATACAAAACTTACTCTAGTTATAACTCACTCTTGGTCATGCAGAACATTTGCAAACATGTCAATGATGGTGATCAATTCAAAAGTGCAAGGGAGAAAAAAATACAAACTATAATAAAATTGAGCCACCTGATACATAACATACAAAAATAGATTCATATTACTTATAACACTTTGCTAAATAGTTCAAAGAAAGATAGGTAATTTCATTATTCACTGCCATTCAGTAACCAAAATTTAGGAAAATTTATTTTTTTAATGATGAAAGAGAAAAGTAATAGCTAACAAGCCTTGAACCCATCCTTTTTCTTTTCTCATGTATTTTCCAATGATTTTACAATAAGAAATGAAACACAAACATGTGCATGAATACCATCCTCAATCCTCGAAACTTGGTTTAGTCTCATAACCCATGAAACAATTTAATCCTTGAGTTATTTCTATTCACCGTTTTCTCCATCCAAACTTATTCCAAGGACTTGGGCAATGTTCTTTCATTCAAGATTAGGAATGTTCGTTTCCTATTCCAGACTTAGTCAATTCAACTATATATATAATACATCTCTACACATAATCATTTATATAAACAAAAACCCATGCCAATATAATTATAAAATCGACATATATACATATACACAGAAATACATATATATTCATACATATGAGTAATGAAAAACAACAAATTGTACAAAAATAGAGCTTACAACGACATTAGGCACGTAAATTCAAGAGCAGGAATCATAGTGAACAAAGGGTTCTACGACAGAGTGGACGGAACCGGATCTAATTTAGGACTGGATTAAACCAAAAAATCATTTCTTCGAATCAATCAGCGATGACAACGACAGAGACCAGCTTGTACATAGGTGGGTTTGGAGAAAAAATGGTGAACTTGGTTGCCATGGATGACGTCATGAGCTTTAATAGACGGATGACTCAGTTGTCGAGCTTCTCGGATCTCAAAAAAGAGAAAAAGAGGAAGAAAGGGGAAAAATAGGTATTTATCTAAAAAACACCGTATGAACTTAAATTAAATGGGAGTATCATATATTTGAGGTTCTTTTTTGAAATATAGTGTGTTTCCTAATTTTCTCTAAGTGAAAAACAAAAAAACAGGAACCTATATATGGAGCCCAATAAATCAGGCCCATTAGGTACAATATAGCATGGAAAAATTCGCACCGGGCAGGCACACACGAGGTGATCTTGGGCTAGCCAAGCACGACACGAGATAGTATTGGGTTGTGTCGAGTTCATGTTTTAAGCACGATATGCTAGCACAACACGTTCTTGAGCACGACACGAGTACAACATGGCCATAAAGCACGACACTAGATACTTAAAAAATATTTTTTATTTTTACTCAAAATATTAAATAATTATTTTTAAAATTAATAACATGATAGTCAATTATATTAATAATTACTACTATATTGGAGTTATGGCTAAATGAAAATTAGTTCTAAATCTCACACTTAAATTGATATTAATAAATTTGTTTTTTTAGGCATATATATATAAATTGGCAACTAGAAACTGACAATTAATTATGATTTTGGACTCACTGTGTTTGCACAAGATGAGCTCAATAAAATTACATGCATAACATGAGTACAACACGAGATGTGCCCGTGCTTATGGGTTGTGTCGGGCGTAAAGTATTTAAGTTTGGGTTAACACAAGCACGACATAATATTTTGGTAAGCGGTGCCAATGATGACACGAAGTAAGAGCAGATTTATCTTTCACGGGCCATGCCAGTACGACTTAATCCATTTGACATCTATATATATATATAGATACTTTCTACCGTTTGTTCATTTAAAGTTTTAACAATATTAATTTAGTTTAATTGGATCAACATTCAAAACATATTCAAATGAAATGAGACTTATGAAGCTACACTTAGCTAGTACTGCGATACGATTAATCCTAAAGGCCCATAAAGGCCTAAAATTAAGTACTTGAGGATACTAGGAACAACCTCTTTAATAGATATTCTTGATATGTGACATGTGTACATTAAGTTTTTTCAAATAGTACAGCAATACAGTTAATCCTAAGGGCCTAAAATTAAGTACTTGAGGATGCTAGGAACAACCTCTTCAATAGATGTCCTTGAGACTTGACACGTGTATATTAATTTTTTTAATAGATACCAAAGACAAATTTTAAAGCAAAAGACCTTCTTTTAATTCTAAAATTATAGAGTTACCATTGAAAAAATAATATCACACATTAACTTATTATGATTATTTTTTAGTACTTATTAATGATTACAAATTATGTGACAATCATTTCATAATATTGTGACACTAACAAAAGTGTGTTTTTTCAAAACACTCATAGAAAAGTCATTTTAGTCCAAATTACTAATAGCTAGGTGCATTTCCCGCCCTATATTAAAAGGAAATTGACACAGCTAATCCTTTTTTTTGGCAAATGGACTTTTTTAGTCCCTTTTTTAAAAATGACTTTTATTGTACGAAAAAATGACTTTTTTGGTCTCTTTTAGAGAGAGAAAAAATCATCATTTCGAAAGTGTTCTTTTGCCATTTTACGCTTTGTTACTCGTAGTCACAAGTTTGTGACTGAGGGTCATAGTTTATTTTATATCGTTACAAATATTATGAGTTTTCAAGACATGTGCGGTGTCATAATTTTGTGAACAATAGTCACAATTTTTTTCATATATTTTCTCAGTATGTTTTAAATTGTTACATTACTCACTATTTTGGAACTGCTTGTTACAATTTTGTGATAAATATTCATAGTTTATTTTACATCGTTATAAATATTATCACAAATTTTACATATAGTCATAACAATGTGTTTTACATCGTTACAAACGTTGTGAAATCTCGATATTGTGATTTGTATAATCTTCACATTTTACCTTGATTTGTGAATCAAAGTCACAATATTTATACCAGCCTTAGAAAAGGAAGATAAATATTCTTATTAGCCAACAATTGCTTAGTAACATTTTATATAATACAAATCTAAATTTAAAAGAAAATCCATACGATTTTCTTTAGTAATAGTTATATATGTGAACCTACAGTCACATAATTCATGGCAGTCATATTTTTATGATATGTAACCCTGATTTGTGACTATTAATCACAATATTGTGTCTATCTTTTTTTTTTTTTGTGAACATATTGGATAACAACATGCCTATCTTACAAAAGCGAAATATACTTTCACGTTGAAAAAAAGATTAGTAGTGTCCATGACAGTCATAGGTTTCTCATGGTTCTAAAAAATATAAGATCTGATTTGTTACTATAAGTCACACAATTTGTGATAACTACACATAAGTCACAGACTAATAGTAACAATGTATGACTTTAGGTCGCACAATTCATGACAATTGTCAAGATATGTGACTTAGAGTCATAAAGGTTGTGACGATCACACATTTTGTAACTACTTAATAGACTCAATAGTCAAGACATGTTTTTTTTTTTTCTTCTTTAGGATTAATAGAACAAGAGTTTCTAATCAGAAATTTAAAGAATCCTTACAAGTTATAATAACTTTAACACTTATTGCTATAAAAGACTTTAAACTAAGGACATATCAAATTTAACCTCTATTTATATGATTTGAAAAATCTAAAAAGCCATGAATGTAGAGTGCCTTATCCCTTTTGAAGTTATTTATCCATATAACTAAACAACTCAAACAAAAGCAAGAAAAATAAGGGAAAAAATTCAATATCAATATCATTCCATATAACCAAACAGCTCAGATATTCTCAATATCATTCATGAATCATCCCAAAACGATTAAAAATAAAAAGTCAAAAAGGAATAATAGATATTGTAATCCATGTGTAGGCTCTAACCAGCAGACCAAATTGTAGGCCTTGTGATTGAGATACATCTTAGCATTCATCAACGTATCAGAGAAAAAAAAAATAAAGTTATAGGTGCAAATCTAAAGAACTAATTAATCATAAAAAGGACGTAACCAAAGCTAGAGAAAAATTCCAACAAGAACAGCTTTATCACGCTTTAGAACAAACTAATTACGCACATGACACAACTACAATAATTTACGAGGAAAATAAGAAAAGAAGAAGTATAGAAGTACATGCCTGAATGTATAATTTTATTTGAGCAAAAATTGATAGATTTTAAACTTTACTCTTTTATTTGGAAGATGTCAATAAAGAACCCGTTCTCGAACTCATTCATTAGCAAAGCAAGCTTAAGCTCCTCAAACACAATCACTCTGTTTAACCTCTGTTCAGCATACAAGGGCCATACCACCATGGGGACACCAGCACACACCGCTTCCAGCGCCGAGTTCTACCCACAGTGAGTCATGAACCCACCCACCGAGTCATGTCAGCACTTCTACCTAGGGAGCCCAGCTCTTCACTGCTAGACCCCTTTCCTTAGTCCGCTCCAAGAACCCATTCGGAAGCAATGAATCCAAATCTGGGTCGGGCAAACCCAAAGTAGCCATGCTGACTAGACTCCGCACCACCCACAAGAACCTTTGACTGCTCTTCTCCGACCCAATGCTATTTCTCTTAACTGCTCTACCGAGAACGACCCCAGACTCCTGAAACAGAGGAACACGATGCTTCGACTCGGTTGTGAGTTGAAACCAAGTTAGTGATTCGGGCCGTACTACACCTTTTCCTTCTTTGGTCACAGTCAATGGTCCAATGCAGTGAATCAGAGGAGTCACACCGTCCAGGATGCATAGGACGTTAGATATGGCTTTGACCGCTTTGGGCTCGAGCGACTAAAATGTGTTGAACTTTGTAAACAATGTGTGATCTGACTGGCCTGAGAGTATCCTTGCTTCTTTATTACCTTGGTAAATCTATCAAACCAAGCTCGAGTAGATTACTTTAGCCTATACAAAGACTTCTTGAGTTTGAAAATTTTGTTGGTATTGGATTTTGTCTCAAAACCAGATGGAATTTCCCTGTGCACATCGTCTTCTAAATCACCATTAAGGAAGGCATTCTTAACATCATACTGATGTAGAGGCCAGTCTTGATTTGCTGCTAAGGATAGGAGAACACGACTGTATTGAGCTTTGCAACTGGAGCAAATGTTCCTTGATAGTCAATATCATATATTTGAGTGAAACCTTTAGCGGCCAACCTTGCTTTGTAGCGATCTATACTCCTATCTGGTTTATAAACGGTGGTGAATATCTACTTATAGCCAACTAGTCGTTTTCCCTCTGACAAGTCAACTAGTTCCCACGTTCCATTCTTCTTTAAAGCCCTAATCTTTTCTCCAATAGCAGCCCTCCATTCTGACTTTTATAGAGTAGTATGAATATTCTGTGGAATTTCAATACTGGATAGATTAGTGGTAAATGTCTTGTATTTTGGAGATAGGCCCTCATATGACACAAAGTTAGAAATAGAATGCTTAGTACATTCTCATACACCTATCCTTATTGCAATAGGAATATCAGGATCGGTATAACTAGTTGTGTCCTTAGAGTTGTTACCTGGATTTTCTAAAATTGGATTGGACTCATGATTTTGCTCGGGTTGAATTGGATTCTCCATCTCCTCTTGGGATCTCTTCCTCCTTGTATAAACACGTAACTCATTTTCATGAACATTTTGAATGTGTTCACTAGGGGGTAAGAGTATCTGAATCAGGTGGAATAATTGGTGTGAGGTTCTCAACTGAAGAAGGTAGAGAAGGTCGAGTTGCAAAAGTATAATCAAATGAAATAATTGGTGTGAGGTTCTCAGGTGGAGAATGTTGAGTTTCAAGAGCTTCGAGCCAAAAAAAAGTACTTGTCTTGTAAGATCTCCTCTTGAATGGGATTTTTAGGGTAGTAGGGTTAATTTTCAAAGAATGTTACGTCTATTGAGGTATAGAATTTTTTAGTATTAGGTGAGTAACATTTGTAACCCTTTTTGGTTGATGAGTTGCCTAGAAAAACACATTTGATAGCTCTAAGGTCAAATTTGCTTCGGTTTTGGGAATGATTATGAATAAACACTGTACTTCCAAACATTTTTAATAGTAAGGATGAAATGACTTGAGAAGTCGGATAGTTTTGAAGTAGAGTTTGACATAGAGTATGGAAATTTAGCACCCTAGATGGCATTCTGTTTATGAGGTATGTGGCTGTCAAAACTGCCTCCCCCCAGAACTGACTGGGGATATGTGTGGTAAACATAATAGATCTAGCTACTTCAAGGAAGTGCCTATTTTTCTTTCGGCTACCCCGTTTTGTTGAGGTGTGTCAATACAAGAACTTTGATGTATTATCCCATGTGCCTTGAAATACTCCGCAAGAACCTAGTATGATCATCAATAAAGGACAAAAACCACCTAGAATCAGAAACATTTTAACCCTAGAAAGTCCCCATATGTCACTATGTATCATAGTAAAAGGATGAGATGATTTGTAACCTTGAATGGGATAATTACTTCTCACATGTTTCAAAAATTGACAGATTTCACATTGCAAAAGTTTAGAGTTAACATTTTTGAATAAGGTAGGAAGTAACTTTCTCAAATACTGGAAATTTGGATCTAAAATGCCCCAACAAAATTGCACTTTTTTATTTGAGAGATTTGAAAAGACAGATAAAGACACACTTGTATGATGAGCTTGTTTCTTAGGATTACTAGTCACCTTGAGAAGATAGAGTCCTGCACAATCCTTACCATTGCTAATCGTCTTCCCCGATTTCAAGTCCTGAAAAACACAATAAGTTGAGGAAAACTGAGTAATACACCTTAAATCCTTAGTAAGCTTGCTAATAGACAATAGATTGTAGGTTAACTTGAGAACCAAAAAGACATTGAACCACATTTGACATTGAACCATCAGAAATTCGCACCATGTAATTTCCATAATAAGGACTAGAAGTGTGAAATAAGGCAGAGTCACTAGTCATATGATCAGAAGCACCTGAATCCACAATCCAAGAGCTGTATTTCTCCATGTGGGAACTCAAAGCTATAGAAAAATTACCTTGTTGTGCCATGATACCAGCTCCTATTGTCTCGGAAGCTGAGTTTTGTTAGCTGATCAGTTTTTTTGAGCAGCTCTAGTCGTTCTTTGCTGAATAGTGAGTTGTTAGGTGTAAGTTGTACTTCTCTAGTGATCACAAGACCACGACTTTCAGGTGTAGGTTAATTGCCTTGATTTCCATCTCTTAGTTTTTTATCAGTAGGCTTTCCAGGTCTTCTACAGTGTTCACACCATCGTCTTCCACTTCTACGCTACTGTTGATTTTCTTTAGAAGTAGTGGAACTATGGGCAACCAAGACTGATGACTCACTTTGATTAAACTTGGAGGAGATCCAAGCTGCTTCCTTCGACTTTCTTCACATCAAACTTCTGAAAAAACTTCTCGGATGTTTGGAAGAGATTTTGTAGTAAGAATCCGGCTTCTAACCTCATCAAGATTATCATTGAGACTAAGGAGAAATTTGTAGATTCTTTTCTTTTCCACAATCGTTTTGTATGCTGCTACATCAATGGGATAGCTCCAATCATGCTAGAAAATGATGGTTTTGGCTGCACCATCATTGTTAGAAACTGGGTTCTCTAGGCTGATGACCTTCGACTTAGAAGTGGCTGGAGCACCCATTGGGAATGGAAAAGTTACAGAATCGAATCCAAGCTTTGATACCATGAAGAAAATAAGGATGAAATGATCATGGACAAAGAGGAAAACACACTGTTCAAACAAGAGAAAAGCATGTCTTTTCTTATTACAGCTTACTGTCAACAATAGAAACACTAGAAACTAATATAGATTTTTTTGGACATTACGCTAACAGCATATCCACCTAAAAAAAACGTAAAGTAACCCATAAAATCAGGACTAAAAAGACAAAGAAACCTGAACTAGACAAACCTATAAAAGCAGGCAGAAAACATAGACATAAAAAGACAGACAAAATGTAAAAAACTCCTTGAAAATAAGGAAACAAACTGAGATTTTCAACAAAAGAAATTATCAAATAAATTAGAAATGAAAGAGATAAATTACACACAATAAGAAATTGAAAAAAAAAAAGAATAAGACAAAAGATGGAAGGTAATTTTAAATGGGAACATTCATGGGAAAGTGAAAGAGAAGAAGAATGAAGATGGGGTGCCTTTCTCTTTTCTCTTTCTTTTCCCCTTAAATGTCTATTTCAGTCATTTTAGTTATCAATACGGTGCCTTTGTGCCAAGGTGGGGTGCATATATAATCTCCCACAGAAAAAATAAGTATAATATTTTAAATATCAGTTATACCCTTCGACTTCTCACAACATGATGTTTTCATTACAAGTAGGTGTGACAAAACCCAAATTCTTTAACATTGTGAGATTTTACTCCCAAAAATTGAGTTACGTTAGGACTTCAAGGGGTTATTTGTTTGTATTAAATAGCCAATAGACTAAGATCGTAATTGTAAAAAAGTGAACTAATACTAAAAGAAAAGGGAAACCTGTATTAAATCAGGAAAAAAAAGTGTGTTTATCAATCAATACATTTTATTCCATCAAAAAGGCGATCTCCTATTCATCTGGCTTGGGAAGAGGTCGCTTACCAAAAGAAAAGTACACAAACCAAGCCAATTAATAAAAGGCCTAGGAATTAAGATCACAATATTCCCGTACAACACCACCAAAACTTACATAATTTCAACTTGATAAATCACTTCCAAGTTCCCAACTAGTTTATTCATTGGATTAAATTATGACATTCAAATACAAATAGGGGCAGTTATACATGCCACAAGGAAAAGATAGGTGGTATATATAGGAGAAATCATAATGGGCACTTGAACTGAATAGAATAAATAGCAATAGGAAAAAAACACGAAAACTTCAAACCTAAAACAAGTTTTTAAGCTTTGGCAGTCTTCTGATTGGGCTTGAAAACATACTTGATGAGGGACTCTTTGATGGGCAACATCTCAGGGAATTCTTTGCTCAATTTTGTGGTATCAAGCTCGTTGTTGCTCCTCTGGGCAACGATCACCTTAGCCTGCTCCTCAAGAGAAAAGTTCTTCCATGTGAAGTTGGGGTCGACGTAATCCCGATACATCTCCAAGACCTCATTGTGGCTGACCACTCCAGGGTTTGTGAAGTTCCATACTCCAGTGAGGTTTCTCTTTGCCATCTCAATGGAAATGGGAAGGAGTTCATCCAAGATGGTCATGGAGTTCGGGATATTGACAACCCTTTCGTATCGAGTGATTTTAGTGATAAAGTTGCGAGGGTTCCCCAAATCCGATGAGATGGGCATTCTAACACGCAAAATGCAGACATTGTCGTAGTTCTTGAGCAGATCCTCAACCTTCACAATCACCAGAAAGTTACCCAATATCAGTAACTTCTTATCCTTTAGGCCTTCATGAATAACAAAAGCATGTAAAAGTACTAGAAATCGACAATAGCTCTAAATTTTTAGCCAAACACACCCTTCCTTCTGTTCACCCATGAAAACAGGAGAAAAGAAAAGGAAGAAGCTTTGTAGTCAATTTGGCCTTTTGAAGCCAACTTCAACTACTCTCCAAAATAACATTAAACCATCTTAACAGATCTATTGAAAAAAAAAATTAGATCCTTAGTTACAAAAAGCATATTACTCAATATTAGACAATATCCCTTAATTCTTTACCAGACACACCCTTTGACCTTTGACCTTTGATCGTTTAAAGTCAACTATACTCTCCACAACGACATTAACAATTAACATTAGACTCAAGCTGATTAGGGGGCATATTAAGATACTCTACATAGTTAGGGGGAAAAAAAAGGAAGAAGCATACAACTCAAAATAGACAGCATCTCTAAATTATTTACCAAACACACCCCTACCGCTGTTCAGTTTCCATAAAACAAAAAGAGGAAGCTTTCTAGCCAATTTGACCGTTAATTAGAGGTCAACTATTCTCCACAGAATAACATTTCCATAGCCAGAATCACTAAAACCCAGCTTAACAGATTCAAGCTAAGTCAACTAATAGAGCTCAAATCAGGTTAGCATGCAGATCAATGCCTAAATTTAGATCCTTCAAGCATTCATCAATAACAAAAAGCATAGATAGTACTCAAAATTAGACAATATCCCGAAATTCTTTAACAAACAAACACCCTTTGACCTTCGACCATATGAAGTCAACTGTACTCTCTACTCTACTCTACTCTACAAGTACAACACCATTAACAGTAGATTTGAGATAAGTCAGCTGATAACTCGAATCAACTATTCGAATCATGAATCACAGCATCCTATCCAAATCAATTATTCAAAATAGAAATACTTCAGAAAATGTAACAGTAATTGTCACAGAAAAAAAAAAAACAAAACAAAACAGATCTACCAAAATTATATGATTGAAATTAGAGAATGGAAGAGTGAAAAGACTGTGATGTCGGTGGCCTCACCATGGCCTTGGTCTTGGAATAGAAGGATCCGACAAAATTGGGCGTATCCTCCTCCTTGAACCCGATACCCGACCCTTCCGGGTGCTCCAAATCGTACTCGAATATACACCCGGTGGCGTAATTGAGGAGGAGGAGACCTCTCTCACGGCACACGTCAGCAAGGGTCAAGGTCCCGACCAGGTTAGTGCGGATGGTCTCGACCTTATGGGATTCGCACCAGTCAACGTTGGGACGGCCAGTGACGCCGGCGGCGTTCAGGACGTGGGTCGGCTTGACGGAGCCGATGTCGGCTTCGAGCGAGGCGCGGTCCTCGAGGCGGCCCGAGCCGTACTCGAAGTCGATCCCTTGGTCCTTGCAGATCTTGCCGAGGAGGCCGCCAATCCAGCCCGTACGGCCGTAGATCAGGAACTTGATCGGCTTATCGGCTCCGTTGGCTGGGAACCCCATTGCTGAGCTGAGAGGGTTCGGACAAGCTTTAGCGAGAAAGGAGAAAGAAAATGTGGGCGAGATTTCAGATTTGGATCTGAATATTATCAATTTTTGCTTCTTACATATTTATAATTGAGGAGAACCAAAATATATAATAACACATGTGATTCAGTCCAGACACAGTCGCTTCCTCTGTTTTCTCCCACGTGTCACGCAAGTTGCGTCAAATTGATTTTTTTTTTTAAGGATTAAAAAAATTTACATTAACAAATATTCATAAATGAATATTTTGTCGGTGCTATATAAAAATAATTTTGATGTCATAATTATAAATTCACGATTGTAGAGTCAATTTCACTGTATTAATACTTTTTTTTCCGGGGGATGAGGAGTAATGATTGTATTAATACGTTGAGATTGTAATAATATTCATTCATTTCTGGGCCTTCGATTTTCCATGATGTTATATTCTAAAATTCATGGATTATAAGTCACAAAAAGTAGCAGATATCACACATAAAAATTTTTGATGCAAACTTTTATTTGTCTGATACTACAAGGAATATAACCTGTGCGTCTTGGTTTTTTACTTTAAATTGAAGCATTTTTTTTAATTAATTAATTTATTTATTTAATTTTTTGGTGGGAGTTGTAAAATGTAAAGGTGAAATGTCTCAGCAAATTAGGCACAAAGATTGTACCTTGTGGTTACTTCAGGTTAGCATCCCTCTTCGGGGTTTTTATAGGTCGCAATGAGGTGAGAACGAGATGTCAACTTTTCCTTTTGGCAAAAAGAAAGATGTTTTTGTTTTTTTTTTTCCCTCTCAAATAAAAGGAAAAAAAAAAAAAAAGGTTCGGAGGTGGATCACACACTCTTATCGAATGGCCTTCTAATTACTAATTAAAGAAAAATTAGAGGCTCTTAAGTAGTTGAATTTTATAGAGTAACAAAGAATTCAAAGTTTAGCTGTTAAATACATTATACATGCACATGTTTGTGTTAGTGTGGTTTTTTGGTTCTAGAAGCAGGCAAAACACTTGCAGAGTTAGCGTATAGAAAAATTCTGACTATATATTTTAATTCTATAGAGATCTCCATAAATTTCCAATAAATCAAAAATTTAAAACAGTAATCGTATTCATGGAGTCAAGATTTAATTTCAGTCCGGGAGTACAATAATAGCACAAAAAATAAAGTAACTTACTTACAAAGGTACAGACTAAAAATGAAATACGTATATTTAAGAAATATACATAAACTTACAAATTAAATATTAATATGATTTTAATGAAAATATATGTATAATTATAAAAGGACACATTGAAGAATTTATTATTTAGTTGTTAAATTCCCATCACTTTCCCATGAAAGTATTTGGACTCGTGAAGAACGACGAGAATTGCTCAATCTTACTTTTTCCTAATTTCGGAGGAATTAAATAGAAAAAGAATTGCTCAATCTTTACTTTTAGTTGGCGGAATACTTAGAAAATGAAAATCTCAAAGGGGAGGGTACGAAAAACAAATCTTATTTTATATTTAAACTTTAAAAAAAAAAGTTCATTGCACGTAGTGGCGGAGCTAGAAATCTTTTTTAGAAGGGGCAAAAATAGAAATCAAAATTTTAACTTGCTTAAATATATATTCAATAAAGGTCAATTTGTTTACATATTTTTCAAGTTTAATCTCAAACATTTAGATTATATTCTAAAATTGGTTACCCTAACTTCGTATTTGTAATAATGTAAAGATTATTCTCATATTAGTTGATATTATATTATCATTATTTCTCATGTATAGAATAAAAAATTCAATTTTCATAATATCTTCTAAATTAGAAATAGAAATCTCACGTATTTCAAAAAAATCTACGAACTAGAAAAAGAAAACAAAAATGATATAAGATGTACAAATATGTTACTTTTTATATAATACATATGTATTACAAATAAAACATCAAAACTAAATATGTCGGTGAACTGAAAATCCTTTTAAATATACAAATATAAAATATATAGACAAATTTACCAACAAATATGTCTATAAATACACACAAATCTTACATGTATCCGTTGCCTAATATAATATAACAATTGCTAGTTGTTTAGACCAATAAAGTTAAAGAAATGAATAGGTTGTTGCTAAAAGTCAGGGAGAAAAAAAATAGAGGTAAAAAGAGATGAAGATAAGCATTAGAAATTTCAAATTAAAGAGATTGATGATATTAAGGATTAGATAAATAACTAACATAATTTTAAATGAGGTTAAATATAAAAAAATTAAATTTAATACGAAAAATTAAGAACTAATTGATTTAATATATAAATACTATATAATTATAAAGATTTTTTTTTCCAAAATTCGAGGGGGCCATTTGCTCCCCTTGGCTTAGCGTGGCTCCGCCACTGATCGCATCCATAACGTCATGATAACTATACTTATTAACATTTTTCTCAAATATGGAGGTCCTCAATTTCAAATCCTCGCTCTCCAAGTAAAAGAAAAAATATAAAAAACAAACCGGAGAAACTTTGAGTGAGTTCAATGATTTTATATTTTTCTCATTTGAAAAAAAAAAAAAAGGCATCTTAGAGAAACTTTGCTTGTGAGTTTAATATGGAAATAAGCTTCATCAACAAATGTTCTAATAATTAATTAAAGTGCAATACTTCTTTCTCACTCACTGTCTTTTTTCTTTACCTTTTTCTTTGGCCATTGTGAGAACCATTAATTTACAGTTAATTTGATGCATTATATACGTCAAGCTCTTGTCTTTACTTTTACTTTGTTAGAAACCTAAGAGTGTTTTAGTGTTATAGTATTTACCGTACAAAGCGTCTGATCAATCTAGCTACCTGGTCCTATCATGAGATCTACTTCACCAAATGACTGAGACGTCTCAAACTCGTTTTTTAAAATATCATTTCTCTTATGTATTGCTGTCCTCAAAACAACGTATCAAAATATATATATATATACACGTTTTTGTCTGTGATCAAACCCTCATAATTAAATTAATGCTTTAATTGTTCCATGAAACGTTGCATATTTTGGACATATGTAGTCGATGCATTGGTAAGGGAAATAAACAAGATTTTAATGTAGGTTGAAATCCAGGTATCCATCATTTTATTATCATTTGATGGAGGATCGTGCTTCATGGATCGACACAGCACTGTGTAAAGATTACGTTGTCTCTGATGGTTGACTTTGATATTTCTTTACGAATCTTCTTTCCAAAAGAATGGGTGGTTTGCTTTTGGAAAAAAAAAAAAAAAAATGGGTGGTTTGAAGTAGTACACACTCCACTACCTCAGGATGTACGATACTTAATGGGTAATTAAAAGCATATATCAATTGCTCTTTATAACGAGACTCATAATCTACAAAATTGTTCACAACCATTGCTTATTAATCATTAATCAAACAAGTAACTTCAAAAAAAAAAAAAAAAAAAGTTGCTGACTAATCCGATATTGGACTTGCTTTTCTTTATGTACAAGAAAAAGAAGAGGCGAAAATAATGTTGAAAAAAATAATTTTTGCAGATTAGATAGTGAGATTTTCTTGTATGGCTATGAATGTTCCAAGTATGTTGCCTCCTACATCTGGGAATGACTCACAGCCAGGTAAAGCCTTCACCTTCCCAGTTTTGTCAACTTCAACTGGATACTTTAGAAGGTGACCCTTCATTTCTGTGGCCTCATCAGCTGTAAATTGTCTCCAATTTTGCTCACTCAAATACCTTACCCTTCTTACACATTCTAGACTCTCTGGGCTCTTGAAACGTTCCTCAAGTCCTCCTATGTGCTCTGCCCATAATGACATCCTATATCCATACACCTGTACCCAAAAGATAAAAAAATTATCTCCATTTCATACTTTGGAGAATAAAGAGTAATTATAACAAATGGTAGATTTTTACTCTTCATTTTAACAAATGTCTAAATGACCGTTTATACTCGGCCATTTTGCTAGAGAATTTGAAAGAAATGACATTTACGTCAAGGGCCCAAAATTCGGCCATATTCGCTAAGAGCTCCTTTTCTAAATCGGTTTCTTAATGACATAACGAATACAAAGAGTGAAAGATTATGGCTTATGATCAAGCTTACTTGTCCACGTGGATTTGATCGTTTTCTAGACCAAGTATGATGAGGCTGATATGCACCCATTGCTATTTCAGTGTCTCTTGTTCCTTCCAATGATCTTTGATTGATATTTGCAGATCCCAGAATTACATACTCATCGTCAACTATCATTCCTTTTGAGTGCACATAAATCATAAACCGCCTGTTTTTTCGACTAAGTGCCTGAGTTAACCAGCAGAAAAATGATTATTGAAGTGATTAGGAAACAGAATGGAAGATAAGAATGTAGTTAAGAGGACAAGAGTAGTAGTACTTGAGGAGTCTTTTCTGCGTTTGAAGTTCCTGTACTTGGAGTAGTACCATCTGGGGCCTCACGATTGCCAAGACAAAAGAAGTTCAAGTAGTCCTGTGGCTCGTATGTGCTGTCAAGTCCAACTTCTTTTAAGGCCTCGTAGATCATTTCATACATCATTTCCATTGTTTTACGCTGAAGAAATGAAGAATATTAGCTATCTTGATATGAAGTGGTCCTATTTTTCGAATCATGCAAATAACTAAAAGTAAGTTTACCTGCCAAAAGAGAATTCTTTGAACAGGAATGCTTGTAGGAACACCTTCTGGCCACATTGGGATTACGATGTATGCGGAAAATCTCTCATTCGACCTGATTTTGTTGACAATTTTCAAAGCAATTTCCATTGGTATCAAATTGTTTGCACCTGCATATTTAACAACCAATGAAATGGAATGTATACTAAATAGAGTTTTGATCTAAAAGATTACCTATAGTTGAAAATGCCAAAGTTTCCTACCTAAATCCTTGTTGGAACCCCAATTGTATGACGAGCCAAGGAAGTATTGGTTCTCTATATAAATGAAATGTTGGGCAGAACGAATTGCCTTGACATATGCTGTGTGTATACTCATGTCTATCAGCAAATTCTTACCACATACCAAGTTCTGTTGAAGTGAGTAACACGAATTAGTTGACCATTTAACTAAATTAATACTGAAACCATATGACAACATGATGAAGCAAAATCTAAAAAGACCAAGTTCATGTCTCACCTTGTTAGTAGCATCTTTTGGATCACTTGGAAATCCTTTCACAGAACTCGAATCGATGGAGCGGAAAACCTTCATTTGTCGAGGAGGAGAATTTAAACTTGATCATTTAAGACAATAATAAAATGAAGCACCTGAAATGCTAACAGAAATAGCTGATAAACAAAAGCATACCTGAACATTCCAAGTTTCTGGATTGTTTTCACCTTTGCCAGCAACTTCAGCTATCGAAATGAATTCAGGAATTCTTTCAATCCTAAGTAATTGATCATCATATGATGATTTTAGCCTTTGTAGTCCACTCTGCTTTGAAGCTCTCAACCAACGCTCCTCGAAGTTGGTTAGGATGTCGTACGCCGCAGGACCATCAATTTGACAATGCAAATCATGCCATGGTTCCCTTGGACAACCAGCAGAAGGCTCCTGTTTTAGATTACAAACAAAAAGAGACAACAATAGTTAATACTCATTTTAATCTCAAAACCAAGTCCTAAATCAGTGCCCTGCTAAGAAGATTATGAGTTGATTACCGGGAATGTGGGGTTATGAAAGTCGTCTGCGTGCACAGTTTGCAAGGTCCGGAAAAGATGATGGTTTGGAGTATCATAACGGCCCGTGCATAGATCAAGACCTCCAACAAAAGCTATGATCTTTCTTCTGTAATCACCTGCATCAGCATCCACAATCACTGTTTTCTGATGGTGAGTGTAGATTGTCCCTACTTCCTGATAAACAATGGTTTTAAAAGCAAGCACTAATCAAGAACATGAGATAAGTACAAGAAAGTTACGAAGGGAATTAAACAGGAAATTTTTTTATCATATATAGAACCATTTTCTATGCTTTTCAATATAGAACATGTCGTTATTCCAACAAAACTATAATAGCTTTTTCCAACTATATTACCTGCTTTTTGACCCAACTATGTCCTTTTGCAGCAGATCGCGGACAAAGTAAGACTTGGACTGAAGAGTGTTTGAAGAAACGGCGAGTATCCTCGTCATGAGTTCCCATAACTCCCTCCTACATGTCACAAAAACCAATGAACATCTGGTAATTAAGAAAAAAGACATGAAAGTCCTAATTTGACAGGGAGAGATATATGACTATAATGAACTGTGCTGACATCCCATCTGTTGGACACAGAAAAAAGCCCAACAATGATATGCATTAGTCTTCTCAAAGCTGCATATAGAAGTACATAAATACTAAATCTTGCTTCACTGCTTGGATATTTGAGGATAAAGAACCTGACTATAGAAACTAGGAACTCATCAACTGTATATTCTATTTCAGATTTCAGTAAACAAAATTATCCAGAATACAATAACCGAGTCCAACTTCTGAGCATCGTATTAGCAGTATGTATAGACAAAAGGGGAGAGAAAAAAGAACAGTATTACCTTTTTGTATCCCAATATAGTCCTAGAAGTTGGATCATCCCAAACAAGGAGCAGAACCCTCACACCTTCCTGTGACTTCCTTTTGAGAAGATCCCCCAGCATGCTTTCTGCCACATTGCCATTCTCCCGAATCAGCCTAACTTTGTGGACCACAGACCATCCGACGATGTAAATCAAACGACGAGCCTGACTTATTGCATCAAAGATATCGCGCCAACAATTCGAATGCTTGTACTGAATCCCATTTCCGAGTGGCAAACTAGGAAGGCCACAATCATGTTCATGTGCATCCTGATAAAGGGTAACTTTCCCACCTTTCCTTAGAGGAAAATAAGTCCCCGGTACCCCAAGACTTTCAGGACTTGACCCTAAACCAAGCTGATAAAGGGTCACTTTTTCCATTGGAGTGTACTGAATTGAAAGACTCAAAACCGCTCCTGGCTTGCAGGGTTTCCCACTGGCACTAAGTATTGGGAAAGTCCCTTCAATTCTCACTCCGGAGGACAATTGCTCAACCGGGATTCCCACAGCTCCTATTAGCTGAGACCCCACAACATCATTGTCTTTCACCACAAAGTGAACTTCAGCCGCTTTATGTGCTACAGGGATGTTAAAATGCTGCTTCCAAACAGGATTTTCGCTGTTCTCAATCACGAAAGTCCTCCCAACAACGGCGCCTGATACCGAGACTGTAACATAAGGATCACTGGTTATCTTGTTCGACATATGGCCTTCCATTTTGGTTGATAGTTTGCCAAATCTGCCAAACATGTCCCCTAGTGTCTTGTGGAACATGTCCATGTTGGGAAGGTTCTTGGCCTCCATAATCCATATATCCAAGTTGCCATGTAAAAGCAGAACTTTCAAGGACTCCTTGCTGGTCTTAAACGGCAATTCTTGTTGAGCTTGGCCGTGTTGCGAGCCTCCAAACGACAACGATCCGGCGAACATGGAATGAGCCATAACAATAAGACTAGTTTTGCAATCAGAATAAAGTCAACCAAGCTCCTGCACTAACACATTAAGATATGAGCAATGAGCTTGTTCTTAATCCACACCGGAGAAATGAATAGAAAGAATAGGCTTAAATCTTAATATGTATAAGAAACCAAAACCAGCTAGATGGGCCAAAGAGTTCAATTGGTGAAACAAAGGGTACTAGAGGGAGGAGATTGGAACTGGAATAAGAAATCTAGAAATAGATACAATAAATAGATACTTTGAATGAGTAAAATAATGTGAGCTAGAACATGTAGATGGCGGACTTGACCACATGAAATGGGGTTGATTAGACCAATAAGAAGCTCAATTAAATAGTGCAATAAATGTAAAATCTAGAATAATAGGATAATAAAGTCATTATAAAACAAAAACCAAGCAAAAGTAATATAAATCTTTTCAAACCAAAGCAATTAAAATGTAAAATAATATATAGTTTTACATAGTCAACACCAAATTTTCAAAAACAAAAGCAGAGAACTACCGTTTGAAAGTCGTTATAATGATATTCAAATAATGCGTGTTGTGCTGGCTAATGAATGAAGAAGAAGGAGAGAGAGATATTTTGTCTGGCAACTTGGAAAGTTCCCTTGCCCACTAAGGCACTAAATATTCTATCTGATAAAATAGTTACTAAAAGTAGAAAAATTAAAAAATAAAAAATAAAAAATTCCCCTCGTTTTCTTCGTTATATTTTGTCAAAGGAAAATCAAAGAACGTCTCCAATAGCAGTAGAGGCCCCAGCAGGCAAGGCAGGCAGGCCGGCAGGTAACTTGATAATGGGACTGACTCGATTTTTTTGGCCGTAATCACACGAATAACCGTTGAGATTTTAGATCCCTTAACATTATTGGGTCGTGCCAGTCCAGAAATGGGCCATGATGATCAATCTGGCCATATATATTTGATTATATTAAGTTCCCTATTGGTTTTTTTTTTTTTTTGAGGAATAGGACACCAAAAATTAAATTTTGTGTATGGTACCAACTCTAATTTATTAGTATACGGTGTTTAGCTCTTTAATGTTTTCTTATAAATTTAGCACTTTTTTCTGCTATTTTTTTACACTTTCATTTTTGAATTTTTGAGGTGAATTTTAACAATGACTTATCATATTAGAATATGAGATATAATTTGGTGGAGTTCACAAGTGAGATAAGAGAGTATAAAAGAGAAGGGAGGAAAAAAAAAGTCCTTAAAATTTCAAGTTAGATTAATGAGAAAGCAAAGAAATCTCTCCTATTCTCGAAAAGATTAATTTTAAAAAGAGCAATATTATCCTAACACCACAACAATATATCAATCTGTTACTGTTAATTCTAATTAATAGACCAATTTTCACATGAATCTCACCAGAAAAGTAATTATAATTATATAATTATAATTATAACAAATTAACATATTAGGTATCATATAGTGCCCTATAACATTACTCTTTTTTTTTTTTTTTAAGTTATACGTAGCTACGAAACTAAAAGAAGGAAAAAATTGAAGGCGTACATCTGCAAACGTATAGAAGACAGCAAGTGGTAGCAGAAGACAGAGCATAGAGAGAGTAAATACCACGTGAGGGTGTCTTGATGTCCTAGAATGCGTCCGTACAAATATTATATATACAAGTAGAAGACGGTCATATTAATCAAGTAGATCTATGCCACCAATCATTGAAAAATTATGGGATTTCGAATCACTTTTGATATGGCAACTCCATTAAAACTAAATTTAACGCCAAAAATTGTTTCGGGGAAAAAAAAAAATCTAGCCCCAAAAGTAAAAAAGAAAACAAAGTTAAAGAACATTATCTTTTAATTAAAGATAGAAAATTACTTCATTGCCAGTTTCGGATATAAGGATACTAACGGCAACGAGGTAAATCAATGACGGTTATTAAATTACTATCTTCATCTCTCAAGGCCAATCACAATATTATACATGTCCTATTAACTATTTTTCAGATATAAGGACAGAGCATGGAATGACTAATGGATAATAGGGAAAACTATGATTACCAATTATCTGTTGATAATGACAAAATAAGAAGAAAAAAATTAAGATAAAAATGTTAATTTTTTCATAATTGACAAAAATTAGACACAACAGTATACAAAATAATTTTCAAACTTTAAAATTCAAATATATAAGTACATATAACTATCCAAAATCATTATTTTACTAAAGATATATAAATATAAGTAGTATAAAACTAAATACACATGTATGTGTAATAATTTTTTTTTATGTGAATATATATATATATCGGGACAGGTACAGTACGAATTATGTTAATATCATCCCCGCATTATATATGCATATTAACGGTGCAGTTATTTCCCACCCCGATCATTATCCCTGCTTGAGCAATTATTCCCCTCTATGTTCGGATCGAATAACTACGGATACCCGTAACCGTAGGTTATATTTAATAAGGATGACTTCCCAAAATTATTTCAGGATGTGCTTTTATTTATTAGAAAACTAGAAATAGCTAGTAACACTAGTTGTTGTTGTTGGAAATTAGAATCTAGATCAAAGCAATAAATATTTGAAGTTGGCTAGTTGAGTTGGTTTTGTCTATATACATGCTATTGCCTATTTAGTTATATATCAAATAGCATATTCAGTGACGGAGCTAGAAAATACTTTTAAGGGGGTATATACTAAAATTTTTATAGCTAATTTTGAAACACATTAGTCAACATAGACCAATATAGAATCAAAAAGGATATTTAAAGTGAGTCCAAAGAAAAAATTATCCAACATGTAGGTAAAATTTAGTACTTAAATAATATAAGTAAAGTTCAGATTTTTAAAATGAATTAGTAGGCCATATTCAGGGGGAAGGGACAAATAAAGGATANATTTAATTGGTTCAAGCTAGCACGCCCACTTCGTGATATTTAAGAGCAAGTTATGGGACACCACTAGTGCTCAACACTATATCAAGTATAACTTTGCAATTTGATGGTTATAATCAATAGACTGAAACCTACATGGATTCCTCCTAAACTATAATTATAATCAGTTAATAACGGAATGACGCATTATAAGGTGTTGAGTACCATATGACGCCCCTTAGAACTCAGTATTTAATCATTTATCACAAGACATAAAGGACAAAAGTTTCTTTTCTTTTTAACAACTAACAAGGATTGAGGTTTTCCAATTGAAACCATACCTAAAGCTCAAGTAGTTATTATCACGATTAAAAAGTTAAAGCCGTGACTTTTAGTAATACTATATAAAAATATGAATAAGGAGTAAATTTGCTAAATCTAGGACAAATTGAGTACTTGGATTAACATTTTAATCCTCAAATCGTTACAAATTCTATACTAAAGAAAATCTATATTAATTCCATTCGTTCAAAGAAAATACCTATTAAGGTTTTAAAATAATCTAATTGATTCAACTGCCATCTTAAATTGATAAATCTTCAATTTTGTTAATGAAAATTATGTGAAAGTCAAAGTCCAAATATTCGAGGAAAGTTTACAAACTCAATTCAGAATCCAAGTACTTATAGTTTTAAAAATCAAATCTCAATAGGTTTAAAATATCTAATTATACACGAAGTCCTCTACTATAGTAAACTACCCTCACACATTCACTAGATAAAGATACTAAGCTTGGCTAAACAATTAAGCAAGAGAAAGAAAGTAGGTTGTAGACACTAACCAAGGAATAGATGTGAGACCCAAGCATAAACTAAGTAACGTAACTAAACATATGGGACCTCTAACCTAATCAAATAGAATTTGAAACAAAAGGAAGACGGATTGTGAGCTCGAAGGCTCAGTAGGAAAATAATTACCTTTTTTTAAAATCCTTTTGTGACGAAAAGTATATGCGTTGTTAGTTACTCTAAAAATATTTCAATCACAATATCCCTTATCCATCAATATATACAAAGATAAATTATTGAAACTATTGTGTATCCAAAACCATATATATGTATTTATTCCAAAATAAGTAATCATCACATACATACGAAGACATAATCATGTATCAAACATCAAACTATATAGCACATGATATAAATCACCCAATCTTATAAGCTCTCATCCTATCACGAACTAGAGTAAATCTCACTGTATTTATTCCAAAACAAGTAATCATTACATACATATAAAGACATAATCATGTATCAAATATCAAATCATATAGCACATAACATAAATCACCTAATCTTGTAAATTATCATTATCTCATCACGAACTAAAGTAAACCTCATAATGTGTGAACTAGTACTTTGAAACTAACTCCTAAATGGCCATGTGTATAGGACTTCTACATGAGATTACAGAGTTTGCACTAATGGTGAGGTTATAGCCATCCAACTAAAGAACCCCATATAGATTTATAGACTTTGCATTAACAGTGAGACACAACTACTAACTAAGTGAATCGTTATATTAGGTTAGTGCTTAAGTGTGGTCCTATGGTATATGCCATATGAAATAGTAATGAAATACCCATGCAGTGTTTGTTTATTTTTAAAAGTGCTCTGGATTGTCTTATAAAGCCATTTAAGGTTTTCAAAAAAATCAGACAGTATAACGGTTATATCTTTAAAAAACCAAAATTTTACCCTGCACATGGAAGATCCTGGAACAATACAGTATAACCAACAATATTCAGACTCATCATAATTATCCAACTAATTCAATTTTCACAAAATTCGTAAGATAATCAAGTTTTTATTTAAAATTAATGTAAAATGTGGTAACTGAATTCTTACCTCACTGTAGTAGCCATACGAAGCTATCAGGTGCCTATGGTATCGAGATGTGACCAATTAGTGGGTGGAGGAGCATTTCCAAGCCTCAGTTCACTTACTTTGGTGAGTGACTTTTCCATAAAAATCTAGAATTTGCAATATTGAGGTCACGAGCGCATTCATAATGTCGAAACTAGCTAGCTAGGATAGTTATATAGCTTGACCAATTTAGATCCGAAGCAAAACCTGACTCCAACACGCAAAATGCAACGATTCCAAGTCTCACCGGCATCGAAAAATCGCGTCCGCTGTAAAATATTTCAATGTTATATATCAAAGCTTGTTTCTTGATCTCACTAAGCACAAATATGATATCAAAACTTCGTTTCGAGGTTCCAAGTAAAATTCAACCATTTGAACTATAATGCACAAAACACTTGAATAAAAATAAAGCTCACTAGAGCTAGTTTGTCACCTGTAAGAGGAAAGAGAAGTCGGCACCGGAGCAAAATGGACTCAAATGCTAGCGATGGGAGTCAACGGTTGCAAATGGTGGAATTTTTGCCAGAAATAGCAGCAGAAGGATGTTGCTTTCACTGCCTTCTTATCGCACCTGGGCAGTGCAATAGACGGCGAGGACCGACAGCTTAGCTTTGTCGAATGGCTGGGAAGGGGCCTGGCTGGCACATCTAGCCGGAGGGTGACTAGCGGCAGTCTGGGTTCGAGGAGCAAAGAGTGAACGTAAGTGAGAAGGAGAACATGGAAGGGAGATGGGAAGAGTTTAGGGATTGCTTTAGTTTTGGGGGTTTGCCACTTGGTAGATCTTAAGTGGATCCCATCTTTTTAGAATTACAAAATGACCCTAAGATTTTAAATTCTCCTTCCTCAAATAATTTCAAAATAACCCCATATACTATTGAAAACTAACTTTTATACACTTAGGTCCAAACTTAGTTAACTCATTTTTAACCCCAAATTTGATTAAATCACTAATCAACCATTAATTAAAAGTGGATTTTCGCAGTTATTATCCAAATAAGCTATTTTTATTACCATATCTTTTAAATTAAATCTTATCACTCATTTATCATCTGAAACAGAAATAAGGTAATGAACTTAGCACTTGCAGTTCCTTCTTGAAGAGTAATATTGCTATAAAGTATCTTAAATACTTAACATTACATAAGATGGGTGATTATAATTAATATATTAGGTTCCATATAGGTCTCCCTACAGTGTTATTTTCATTTTTCAATTTAAAAAAAAATGACACCTTGTATGGTGATAGGCACCTTAAGATCGATGCCCATAGCATTACTCTTATGGCATGTTTACTAAAGAGTAATGGGAATAGTATATTGGGTAATGATTCCTATACAAAGGTTTACTAAAATATGGGAAATGGGAAAATATGTGGGGCTCACACAAATTTAGGAGAAAAAAATGGGAATATTTCCCTTACCAATACCCTAAGGAGTCTGATTACCCGTAAACACTCCTTTTCTATTTTTTAATTATTAAAATTATAAAATACAATTTTACCCCAAAAAATCTATCTACTTTAAATCGTACATGCATTTAAAAGGACAATTTAGTAAATATAACACATTCTCATTATTTTTCCTGGGTTAAGTAAACAAATGAATAGTATTCTAATGAATACAATTCTCATTACTATTAGTTTTAAGTAAACAGCATACTACAAGTAATGATTCCCATATCCTTCTATTTTATTCCCATTCATTTCCCCTTTTATTTATTCCGATTACGATTACAGCGAAGTAAACGTGCCATTAATTATTATGTTAAAGAGAATGAAGTAGTGGGTTTGTGATTATCTTTCTTTTTATAAATGAGTAATGCTATAAGGCACCACTGATACCCAACATCATATGAAGTGTATTATTACTAGGTAACTAATCAATAAGTTGGAGCTCATGTGGGTCCTTTTTAAACTGTAATTATAATCAACCTGACACATCATGTAGTATTGTGCATCATATAGAGCTCTTATCTTAGCTTTACTTTTTACAAACAAAGTTGAGAATCAATTTTGGTGACTAGTCCCACAAAATTAAGTGTATTGGTCAGTCAACTCATGATCGTTGATGAATTCGGACTCGGTCAAATCTTCTTATTAAGCAACTGCACCACGTCATCCATGGAGGGCCGCCTATGACTCTCACCCGTACAGCAACTCAGGCCAATCTCCACAAAACGGACAGCTTCTTCCGCGTCAGCACAGTCTATTCCCATAAGTACTCTCTCATCCACCACCTTCACCATCTCTTCTCTCTCTTTCATTCTCAATGCGAATTCGAGAAGACCCATCTCATGATGATCTTGATTAATATCACCTCCACTACCACGGTCAAAGTCAACGGCCTTTTTGCCAGCCACAAATTCCAACACCAGCATTCCAAACTCGAACACGTCCTGCTTCTTCATCATAACCGTTGATGAAGATGATGATCTATCTCGGCCACGAGAGAAAACAAATCCATAATCTCCGAGAACGGCTCCATAGTTTAAATCTAGAAAAACGCTACTTGTATTCACGTTTCCATGAACGAGTTCCTTGGAATGAAAGTAACTAAGGGCTTCCCCCACGTCTTTAATGAGTTTGACTCGCCGAGTCCACGGAATCGCCCCGAGTCCAAACAACCATTTCTCCACGCTTCCATTCACGTAATAATCATAAACAACGATGGCCTCCGCCGAGTCAAAGCACCACCCGCGAATCGGGGCCAGACTCGGATGACTCACCTGAGTTAACTCACCTATTCTTTTCAAAACTCGGCCACCATACTCCAGCCTTGACCAACTCAGCGAGTGGTATTGTTGAACATCACTACTCCTAAAACGCTTCACACCCAAACGACAACCATTTCTGAGCGTTCCTCTGTATAAAACTCCTCTAGGATCACTCGCCAACACCTCCACTTGGCTAAAACGACGTGTCGCTTGACACAGCTCCAGAAGCGAGAATCGCCGCGGCTGGCTCGGCGGCCTCGGCCGCCGCTTGTTCTCAAGAAAGACATTAGTATGAGCACTCGTAGTACTACTCGTCAACATCGAACTCATCATTCTCGGTTGGCTATTACAGTAAAGACTAAACGAAACCAATGAGAACAATCCTAAAACAGCCAGAAAGACCATGAAACTGCTCGGCGGATCGTAGTAAGTCTTCATACCATAATTAGCGGAGTATTTCGAAACTTGTCGAGCCAAGTTTCTATGACAAATCTTTGTCGTACGAGGCCAGACAAAAGCCCGAGACACAGACGAAAAGTTCCAAGAAAATATGTTATGGAACTCGGAAGAGTTTCCGGTCGAGGCACTGAAACCTACGAACATGTACTCTTGGAGAAATGGAGAAAGGTTTAGTGGGGAAGACAATATAGGTTTTTGCGGAACTGGGTCTCCGTCTAACCCCAAAAACACGTCGATCCACTCGCTCTTTTCGTCGTAGAAGATCCAAGCTCGGTGGACTGAGTCGTCATGGAGAGAAACCCTAGCGTCCGAAGATGGTAAAATGGTGGTCTTGAAGGACACGGCGGAGCCTGCGTTGATTCCGACGTGGTTGTCGTTAGGGTCGCCGAGTTCTGGATCGTGGCTCGCGTCGAACTCGACGGCGAAAGCCTTGTAGTGGTTGCATGCGTCGTTGAGTATTCCAAGCCAAGGGCCAGGCCGGCCGACGGTGAACTCATCGGGGACGATGACGAAGGCAAGGCCACCGCCCCCAGAGGAATGAGTCGCGGGACCGGCGTCGGTGGAGCTGAGTTGGAATGAGAAAGTGGTTTGGAAAGAGGCCGGGGTGTTGGTCAACGGGTCAAAGAGACGAATGGGAGAGGAGTAGATGGCTCGGCCTACTTGGTAGGTAAGATCAACGGTTTGTGATGATGCATAGGGTATTTGAACGACACCGTTTTGATTAGAAACTCGTGCGTTTCCTAGGAGTTTTAGTGGCTGGGTTGTTGTGGTAATTGGAGTGAAGTTTGGGAAGTAAAGGGTTTTTGTTACATTTGTTGGAGACCCATAGTGCTGATGGTGATAATTTGTGGCGATTTTATGTGCTTGAATAATTTGGTTTTCTTGGATGAGAATGGAAAATGTTGTACAAAAGATAATGATCAACCAAAATAAGTAATGATGGAGGGAATCCATTTTGGTAAGAAAAATATGAGGCGTTAAGCAATATGTATATATGTGTGTGTGTGTGTGTGTGTGAATATATAAACAAGCATATATAAGTTACTCTTGGTTCTTTGCCTTTTTTTTTCATAATGGATTAATTTTTAAATTAAAGTGGTATCTTGGGAATTATTAGGATTGCAATCGAGTATTAATTTACTTATCACTTTGGAGTCTTGTAAAGAGTACTGAAAAATTCATGATGTACCTACTATTCAGAGAGAAATCAACTAAAGATTTGAGCGTCAAAATCAATTTATAAAAATATGCACTGAAAAGTTTTCCGAACACAGAAATTTATTCGATGTGTGTATTGTTCCTTTCTATTATGTTCAGACATATTTGGCACATGATGCAAGCCCAGTGAGATCATCTCCTCCTTTAGCTAGTTTCATTCGTTAGTGCACGTTTATATTTATTTTTCTTTTGAAATACAAGTTTGTATTTATAGATTAATTGCTAAAATGATAGTGGAAATAAACACCAAGTAACTAAGGATAATCTTATTCAGTATGATAGGTTATCCGTTTAAAAAGGCACCAAATACGTTTCTTGAGGACATTAGATAGCTTGTTCATTTCATATTATTGTATGAAATTAAAAGGACCACCAACGTAGAAACTTTTTGATAAGCTTGCGATTAAGTTGGAAGTCACTAATTTGATCAGTCCCTTAGCGCATGGAACGTCCATATAATTAGCGCATAATTCTCTGAAGATTGTAATAATACATGCATCCTAGCTAGTTGACAAATATCTTAAGTGCATCAATAATAAATCAATTCATATATATGTAATGAAAACGCCGTACGTATTAATTTTATATGCATCAGAACCTATAGTGATGCATTTATATGTACCAGAGACTAGCTAGTGGAGCATTACCATTAGTTCCTTTAATAATCTCTTTAGGAGGGTTTGCTACTATATATAGTTTAAGAGAACAAAAGGCGCATTATATGCGTACTTTTTTTATAAAAATATATATATATATATATTTCTTGCATCTCTGTGGCTCCGGAGAAGAGACCAGATTTTGGAGATGATAGACTTCAATCTTTATGGTACGATCATTACTTTTGCATTGGACGGTTCACAACTTTTAACGTAATTTCCTCCACTTATCCCTATCAAAGAAAACGTAGAATATGTCAAAAGATGCATGATAAAACACCACTTGTCCTCTAACTGTAATTTTTAATCTAAACCAGTTACATTTAATAAGCAGGCCGCCTCGTGTTTCAAATATTTGTAAAATTTTCTAAATTTTCTTACTTATTTTTTTTTTCTTGGCTGAAATGAACTTCATGATGTAGCTAATATTCGGAAAAAACTCACCAATAAAATTAAAAAAAAAAAAATCGGATAAAGAGATGATCATGACAAAATATGAAAATACTTGCAGTTGAACTAATTACTGCTCTAAAATAAATCCAAGACAGCTCTGAAATATTGTGTACGTATTTCTAAAGTACGTAGTACATTAATGATGCCAAACACAAGGTCATAAACTTCTACATGAAACAAAGAATTTACAACCCCAAATTACTGTAAGCAATTAGCTGCCAATATATTCAAGCCCAAAACACCGGGAAAAAAAAAAAAAAACAACATTAGTTGCCCAATATCTGTTACACTGATTAGATCTGTAGCTGAGTTTGAGTTCTCATATATTGATCTAACTTCCAAAGCGAGTCTTGGCTAGCCGTACGTATAGTACTGTGTCTTCAGTAGTAGTACTGCTTTGACAAATATTGGTGCATGCCTAGAGCTATTATATAGAACCGCAAGGCATATATTTTTATATGACATAATAAAAGTAAGTAGTTCATGATGGACCACACATGATTTTGATGCGAACAACAAATTGATTAATCAAGTAAGATGAAGTATTTATTATCTGCATGCGGTAGTGTGGTCTAGCTATTATCTTTTGCGCTTAGATTTGAGTGAGGTGACCGATTGAGAGTTGCTATGCCAGTTGCGCTTTCTTTGGTTGATAAACCAGTTGTTGATTTGCTTCAGCTGCAATCCTGTCTCCTCCACAAGCTTCGCCTTGTCATCTTCCTGCCAAGTTTTTCATTCGGCTTATAATTTCACGTCTAAAAAAGTTTCTATTTCATCATTAGAGAATATAATTATAGATATGATTAATTAAGGACTTACACAATACATTTAGTTATAATATAGATTTCTGAACGTTGTAACATCCCATCAAAATCATATGTACCAAGAAATTAAAAGAAAAGTACAAATGCAAATATGATGGAATGCATAAATTAACGTGAATTACTGTTAACTGTATTTTGTCATGTATACTTTTGTAATTCTAAATATAACTCTGTGTGATAACTGTCCCTATATTTTATATATCGTACATAGACAAGTACTTTAGATCAGATTATTCCTCCTGGAGTAGTATATAATTACAAGAGTAAATAAAATTAATATTTGTATGTGTGTGTATATATATATATATATATAAGAAGATGAATCAATATTTTTGTTCGTCATATTTTTAAATTCTGGGAGCAGCAAGAGCTAGCAGATCATTTAATAGCATTAATCAAGTACAAGCTAGATCACAAATCACATTTGACACCAATTTAAGTTTTAAAACAATTTCAAAACTCAAAAACTTTTATTTTAGGTGCACTTAAATATCTCAAAAACACTTGATTATTGTTCCAAATTAATCAAATATAGCATAGAGTTGAAAGGACAAATGCATAACATGTACTATATATGAATGATAATTAAGATTTTCGGTAGCTAGATCGCTTACAGTTGGGTAGGGCCACTTTGAATGTTGCTGCCACCAATTCTTTAGCACTGTTGTTGTGTCCCCAGGCAATTTCCCTGCCCTTCTTTTTCTTAATATTTCCTCCCTTACATCTTCAATTCTTGACTTGAAACCCTGTATAAGTAAATATATATATATATATATATGGTAAATATATTTAACAGTGTACATCCAGTGTATATATGTACACATATATATGATCGGTCCACCGTGATCATTTGGCCAAAATGAATATATATGTATACACACACATGCCATTTGTTTTCAAGCAACAACGCCTAATAGCTAGCCTGTTTGAAATAACGTCCTACTGATTGATCATACTCTTGCTAAATTGTTCATGCATGGCATGCATATTCTACAGCTTAACTTCGATCGCTGGTTGCTACTATGCCTTGTTTTTTTATTTATTTATTTTTTTTCCACAAGAAAAGAAAAGAAAAAATCCATGTCTAAAGTTGTGTGATCATCATCAGCAATTATAAGCAATTAACTTAGTTAGAATAGGGAGTATAGTGACCTGCTTCAGTTCAATCTTCAGTTCGTGGCGAACTCTCTCCATTAATGACCTTTCAGATTCAGTGGGAAGTAAGGGACCAAATCCCATCATGTCATTCGCATCCCCGCCTGATTGGTCCAAAGAGAAATCCATCTGCATTTCATCCTCGTCATCTGACATTGTTGCACCCGTACCTTCGCCTAAACTTACTCCTGAAAAGTATTATACACATATATTGAAGATTATATATCCATTAATTATGTAAACATGATCACTTATTCGATGGATGACTGTCCATACATATACTATCTGTCTATGTATTTGTGACCTATAACATATTTGTTTAATTTTTCCAATAAAAAAGGATGAAATTTTGGAAAGTAAGTTCCTCATATTGTAAGAAAAGCACGCTAATTAATTTATGAAAAAGACTATTCTCATAGAGCATATATTCATGTTTCACCGATGTACTGAAATGCAGCCTCAATTATATGTTGATATGGGTATTGTATTGCTCTTGATCAGGTCTTATATTATAGAAATGCTAACGCTAGTACGTACTACATATCATTCATTATATGGGATAAATATCTCCTAGCTAGTACAGATCTAAAAATATAAATATGGTGCAGAAGGGTAGATTTAAAAGTACGTATATCTTTAATGACAATATTACGGGAGTTAGGGTGGTATATGTTCTTAACGTCAAATCAAATTATCAAAAACTTGTATACATCAGTATATCTATAACAAAAATAAAAATAAAAATAATAAGGAAAGTATATAAATTGATGGAAGTCTGACGATTCAAAAGTGTTAATGCAAATTGATAATGTATTTCTTTTCCAAAATAATACTATCTATCACAAAATTTTTTACACACAAGTTAGAAGTAGAATATAAATAGAGCCAATAAGAATAGCATTTTGTTCAATGAAGTACTTAATTAGGCAAATTTATTTTCCTTTTCCTATTACTAATTAATCTTATACAAAAGTTGAAAGTAGAATATAGATAGAGCCAATAATTAAGAATAGATAGCATTTTGTTCAATAATTAAGAATAGATAGCATTTTGTTCAATAATTAAGAATAGATAGCATTTTGTTCAATTAGTATTTAATTAGGAAAATTCATTTTCCTTTTCCTATTACTAATTATACAAAGAAGAGATCGATAGCTAGCAATAGACGACCAGACATTAATACATGAATCATATATGCACACAAGCATAGAAGCTTGATCCGTATGCATGTAACGGTAAATTAAGCACTTAAAAGTTTAATGCTGCTACAAACTAGACCTTGAAGATGCACAGTACTAAACTAAAAGGACTTCCACCATATATATATATATTATATAGAGTTCTTCAAAGCAAGGACATTACGGCTTGATATTAAGTCAGATTTGAGGATTTTTGTTATGGAGTACTCGTACTCAACAAATCAATGCTAAACCGAATCTATAATGCGTGTTTTGATCAAAGAAATAGGAGAGTTTGATGTTGGATTCGGTAAATCTTTATAACTTAAATCACAAGCACTGCAATATACATATGCATATACATATATATATGTATATATGCACACAATATATTCTCTTGCGCCGGATTCCCGTTTTCGTTTAAAAATTCAGAATAAACAACTAGCTTGTCCTATAATTGGTGTATAGCATACTTGTTTAAGCTCAAGATATATGCCATAGTACGTCTTTATCCATAGATCCAACTTCCAAAGATATATGATGGTAGTTGCTAGGGGTCGGATTTCAAAAAGGCTATGATTCTAGGAATTTCTCTCAAGGCGATTATTATAATCAATAAGCATCCAAGTTCATTCAAAATTTCTCAAACCCCACTAAATGACAAAAAACATATGCCAAACCTTTTGTTTCAGTTTGAAAGTGCTAAAAGTTAGTTTATTTTTTTTTATCTCCAAACGACAACCTTTAGTTAGTTTATTTTTTTTTATCTCCAAACGACAACCTTTAATAAAACCTAAGTTTTATCAATGTGAACCAATGAACCATTACTTAAATCTCAATGCAATTGGTTACATATCTGTTAGCCTCTAGATGCCAAACACCTAATGAACCAAACTTCCAAGATAATATGGATAATATATATATATATACCAACAACCAAAGTTCATGCATTACCTTGGAAAAGCTATAGCAATAATTGTAATCATAGGAACTAATTAAGTACTGTTCTTCTAGAACCCAGATATTCTAGTGCAACCTTATCGGTTGGTAAGTCCAAAGAAATATATATATATCTATATATATATATCGGTTGGTAGTGTAATATTGGTGGTAACCTATATTCTATCACCGAACTAACTAACACTTCGCCCAATTATATATACTAATCTTTGATTATTTTCGTTGACCCTACCTCACCCACTTCTCTCAAGGACACCCAAACTTACAAGAACCCCCAATCGATAGAATTAAAAATAAATAAATAAATAAATAAATAAATAAGCTTTTGCACAAGGACACGAAATTAGCAAAATAATAATTAAAATTTTCTAAAATAAGTAATTAGAGTGTTTTAGTTTCTTTTCTAGGCTAATTATCTTGATATTATTGTACAGAATAATGATAGGTATCCCAACTAATTAACCAAAAATAACCAAAAATTTTATATCAACACATGTGACAAATGAACTGTGTTAGCACTCAATTGATGTACTGAAATTTACCACTAATAAATTTAATATTATACACTAATTCAATAGTAATAACTCACTTACTATATTAGTATTAAAAATTTAATAAATTATTTGGGATACCTAAAATTATCATATTGTACACATATGTTAGTAAAGGAAATTAAATGCAAGACCGAAAAAGTAATAAGTAAAAACAATTATAATACCATGATGATTCTTAAGGAAAAATTAGATTAATTAATTAAATTGACTTAAATAAATAATGTTAAAAAAGAAAAATAAAAAAAGTTGGGGTTTTGTTTGGTTTTGAGTTACATACCGGTGAGAGCTTGTAAGGTATTCTCAATTTCACGGCAAGCCATGACTGCTTCAACCGCATGGATTCTGACATGCTGCTGAAGTTGTTCTTTGAAAGTACACAAAACTATCAAGTATTGTGCCTGTAAATTGTAACACTATATACCTTTAGTAGACCCAAATAATAAATGTTAAAAATCATCAAATAAACTCACAATTTTATTTCCCAACCCCTCAAAAAAATATTAAAAACTAAATTAGCAATATCATGATCAAAATTTGAAATAAAGGGGGTGGGGGGGTGTGGGGGGTTAATATATGTACTTAACACAACATTAACTATGATCTTATTGTACTAAGATTAATATGTGATATACGTACCAGGAAATTGTCGAGGTCTTGGCGGTCGTGTGGTGAGAGATGTGAGGAATGAGCAAGCGAAGCGTAAGAGCGGAGCAAGTGGTGCGATTGAGATAGCTGCGCGTCGATCAACGGCAGCTGATCAATCGGTGTAGCCACGCGCAGGCAAGATACGTGAGCCGCCAATAGCTGTTCGTACAAAGGGTGAGTGGCGATCTCCGCCTTGAGGTGGCGGTCTTGGTCGTCTCCACCGCCGCTGGTACTAATATTACTACCACCCATCATTCCAAACCCTGCTTCTTGCATTAGTACTAGTATATAGTATATAGTATAAAAACTATACTTTTAATTATAATCGGGTCACACTTAATGAAAAAAAAAAAAAAATTAAAAATGAAACAAAAAATGGTATTTGCGTGTGGAGAGTGCTATGGCTAATGGCGTAAGAGAGATTGATTAGAAGACAGCCTTATTGTATATATATTGGGATCTGAGACGCAAAACTTTCTGCACCAATTCTGAGAGATACAAAGATTTTACATACACATAGAAAGAGAAAGAAAGAGAGAGATAGAGAGATGGGTTTTCATTTTTTTTTTTTTTTTTGGGTTTTGTTTCGTTTGATGTTTTTGAGAGAAGTGAGTTCAGAAGATTGAGAGAGATGTAGAGAGAGAGAGAGAGAGAGAGAGAGAGAGAGAGGAGGAGGAGGAGGCTATAGAATCATTACAATTAAAGGGGTTGGAAGCGAGGTCAGAAAAAGAAAGAAGATAAAGCTGTTTCTGTGGCCTGACAATTTGATTGCTTTTTGTTCTTTTTTATTTTTTAATTTTTTAATTTTTTTGTATTATTTGGACTTAATTCAGATTAAACATAGGGGTCCAGAGGTGGGTTTTGATTAGGGATCATGTCTAATCCTGATTAGGTGTGGAAAAATTCTTAGGTAATCAGAATCGGAAATGAAAAAAAAAAAAAAAAGTTTTGATTTATTTTCTTTTTTCCTTTTATTATATAATTTGGGATTTATTTTTATATTAATATTCCAACCAACTATTAATTAAGGGGGTGATTTGGACACATCAAGGTGTGTATTCATAAGCCGAGCACTTCCTTCTATAAGATGATTGTCGGCTATAACCTATAACAACACAGCTTTAACTTCCTTTTTTTTTTTTTTTTTTTTGGTGGGGTGGGAACTTGGGAACACATAGCTTTCACTTACGGTCACTGTTTAAAGTTATGCTGATTGTTAACCAAAAGATTCACTCTTAAGTCCTTGGGTACGAACATAAGATCATGTACTATCTCTGAGCCATGTAGATAATATTTAAGTCTACCGTACTCATAGACACTAATTAACTTTTGATTTTTTTTTATTTGGCTTCCTTTTTTTTCAGTTTTGATCTTGCTTTCGGGTCTGTTGATATATATATATATATATATTTTTTGGTGCTAATGATATTCAGACCTTTCTTGTTATTAGGTCTCTATCAAATATGCATGGTTAAAGATGTGTGATAATAAATTATAATATAGAAACATACTACTCTAACAGTACTTTTTTCGTTTATAATTTTTTTGGTTAACAAGTCTACACCAGGAATGTTTCAAAAAGCCATATATAGATATGGCTTCTATTTATTTAAGACCAGGGCTATGTTAAAAGGAAGAGGAAGGAAAATGTGAGAGAAAAATTGAAAAATTGGATTGTTTCATAAAAAAGAAAATGGGAGGAAAGAAAAAAGAAAAGAAAAGAAAAAGGAAAAAGTGATAGAGTCCACACAATTTTTTTCTCCCAGAAAATGGAGAAAAAATAGGAAGAAAAAAGTTTTGTGGTGTATGAGTAAGTTAAATTACTAAAGTACCCTCAAATATTTAACTTTAAATAATAATTATAAAAGGGTAAAATAGTTATTTTAAATTAAACTTTCTTTTCTCACTATATACTAAATAACATTGAGGAAAAAACACTTTCTTTTTTGTCTTATACATTTTCTTTCCCTCTTATTTTTTCCTTTCCTCCTATTTTCTTTCCTCTCTATCAAATGTAGCCTAAGTACCAAGTGCTAAAAGGAAAATTAAAATGATAAGCTTGAGTATATAATTTAACAAACCTGATTTGTCACGAAACAAATCTCCCTTTAATATCAAAAAAATCAAGCTCAAATATTGTTTACCTAATATAAATTAAGCGAAAACATTTGTAATTGAAATTCAGCTAGCTTGTATTTCTTCTGACATTTTTGTTGCTTGCAATCGAGAACTCCTGAACCCTGGAAGACCCTAAATCCTCCTAAGGGGCATATTTGTAAATGTCAACCACTGTGATGGCTCCAAATTGGAAATACACTCCTAGTATTTTGCTCTTTAGATAGTACTTTAACAACCGGGATGGAACCAAAAACAGGGTCCAAACTCACTATTTTACTAAATTTGATCCAAATGTTGAAATCATATATATAACAGTTTTCTTGATCTATCTTAAACAAAAAGCAATCAAAACTAAAGTGAAACAAGCAAGAAAACTCTATTAAAATGCTATGTTGAAACTACATTTTCCATAAACACTAAAGTAGCACTCAATTTATTATCCAAGAGTTTATTTCGAATTATTTGAGTTTGCAAGTGAAACAAATCATATTCCGCTCGAGATTAAAGAATGCAATCTTTCTTTTTAGAGCTACACCCAACCGTAAAAAAAAAATATTCCTCTGGATAATGCCTGTAGTGGACAAATTTTTGAAGGGCATGTTTCGGAGTTCGGAAATAATTAATAGAAAACAAAACTCTTAACACATTTTTTAAAAGAAAAATAAACAATCATATCAAAATTCCATCTTTTGAATTGGGTTGTCTACACCCACTTTATGGGTAATTCGCTTAAACCTCTAATGACTTTGTCAAACTGGGACCATTCATGCTTATTTAAAATGATCTTTTAATTCTTTTATAATTTAGTTAATTTTTTATAATCCATCATGGCTACTGTTATTTCACAACTCTTAGACTTCCAAGCTTATTTTTTCTAGTAGTGTCGTACCTTAGCCAGCTCTTGAATTCCATATTTCTTGTTTCTTATTTCTTTTGGGAATATATATGTATCGTAATAGTTAGACTATAGGGACATATGGCACACGTTCATTTTTCTTGTAATGATCATCATATTTTATATATATATATATATATATAGGTTGCCAATCTAGTAGGTATTTTTTTGCATATGTATCAATTGGACTAATGAAAAAAAAATTTGCACATTTTTTTATTATAAAAAGTAAGAGAGAGAAATAGCATTAATGATTCACGTCTTTTTATGTACTTAATTATAGCTGTTGGATTACCATTAGACGATGATCCAATAGCTAAAAAAAAAATACCTACACATAGGTAAAAAAAAAAAAAACCTACTGGATTGGTGCCCATATATATATATATATATATATATATATATATATATATATATATATATATATCAAGTAATTACTTTCATTTATTTCTTTAAATTAACCATGCAAATTTATGGTCATAAAATCGATAAATTTTACAATCCAATTATATATGAATTTCATCATAAACGACAGAGAAAAACCATATCTTTTTCTACAATTTTTATACAATATATAACACAATTAAAAATGATTCTTTCTTCTTTTATTAACAACTTCCTATAGAATAAACAACATTTAAACACTAGTCACATCAAATTATGTTTATTTCAATCTCAATCTAACCAACTAATCATGCCAAAGCCATCCAGAAAGCTAATCAAACACTTGAAAATAAATTAAAAATAAACAAAACAGCCTTTCATCAAACAGTGTGATTTGCTAATTATGAAATAACTATTATATTTAAGATCAATGTGAGATATATATATATATATATATCACGAAGCATGAACCACCAATGTGTATCAACAACCTTTATCTATTCTCTATGTTTTGTTTGTGATTTAAGAAAAGTCGGCTGAGGGTTGAGCTGTCACTGTTCCGCCTTCTTGGCCGGTACTACTGTATTATGCTTTTCAGCTTTCAGTCATTTTCCCGTATATGAGATTATCCACATCAAATTTGTGAGGAAAAATACAAAAATATATGATATTTTATGTATAATAATAATAATAATAGTAGTAGTAATTTAGTACTCTTTGTTCAAAATTAAAAAATTTACTATATTAAAAAATTAGTACTATCTTTTTATCTAATATAAAAAAGAACCAGCTTTTTTAAAAAAATTATTACTAAATTTATATAAAAATTAGCCTAATTAGAATTTAAACAGCTCATCTCCCACACACTCACGTATACTTTCAAGAATCCTAGACCTGGACCAATATACGAGGCTCATCACCAACTTGTTATACAAGATACTACACGTGGCATTTAGCTGGGGATTCTGGCCCCAGTAATCAACCACTGGGTTATTCCAAGCCGTTAGATCCCCAAAACATTGTGGTATTGATCATGGAAACTTCAAATGTGAACGTGTGTTCTTTCAAAAAAAAATAAAATGTGAACGTTTATTTCCCTCCCATGTCTTTCAATAATTATGATTTAATTTTTTTTCTTTTTTTGGAGGGGATAATATGATTTAGTTTAGAACTCAATTTTTGTTTATTTGGTGTCCCAATTTTATGTCAACAATTAAATTGATCTCATATAGTTTAAAATTTTGAACCACGTACCTAAACAGGTTTTATACTTTATCGTTTTCATTTAAGTTTTAACATGATTGATATTATCTCCATCATTTGTTAGACATGAATTAATTCATCAAAATCAAACTAGAAAATTTTTAATTCTAATTTCGGGTATATATTACATTATTTGTCAGAAGTGTAATTTGTTAGGTGGTGGGCCACATTTTGAGGAACAATATTTTGCATCAATTGGTCCCACAAAAGGAGAGAAATACAACTCTTGTAGAATGCAGATGTTGACATATATTTTGGAATATTTTTTTTTTTCACCAATGGCTTACCAAAAGAATGGAAAGAGGAAAAAGAAAGAATTTAACCAATTGCATGCATATTTTCTTTATATATTTGAAAAAAGGAACAAAAAATAAATTCTTCTTTCTTAGGTTCCCTTTTGTTTTTACTTGCGGATGTTGCATTTGGAGCAAGGAAGTATCTTAATTGTCTATTTATGGTTTTTATATTCTTGTAGAGACTCTCAAGCAATGTTTCATATCTAGTAATTAATTTGATCGATTGCTTTATCGGCTTGGAAAAAATTTGTATAATATAAATTATTTGAAAAAACAAATATTGCCAAGTTGGACCTAAGAATATAAAAATAACAGTTAATGAGAAACGTATGTTAAGCAATTTTTTTTAAAAATCAAATGAAAACCATTGAGGTTCACCAAGTTTCACTTTCAACGTTTATATATATATATATAATATTCAAACACACGGACATATACATGACTACTAGGGGACAAATTTTGGATAGCGAACCATATGATATATATAGACTTTATTAAATAGGGCAACAAAAAGCCGTTTGGTTGAATATTTTATTTTTGGACAATTGGAGATATACGTCTATGGTTGTAATTATCATATAAAAATGGTTGCAATAAATTTGATTAACAAACGTATATATCTTTTCGGGTGGTTCTACAAATGACAATTTTTTTCATTTCACATTAAGTTTAATGTACGTCATTATACATCTTGATAAAATGAAGCTATAATGTTGGTAATTCTATAATATTTTCTGAGAGTGAAATAAAACACGTGGATAATACTAAGCCGAGCCGAGGCGAGCCGGGATAACATAGGAAGGACGTGCATCCCAAGAAAATGTAAGCATCCTCGTCGTTGGTGGTGGAAGTAGTAGTGGGGTCACCGTCACAGCTGTAACCTTGTCGTCTTCTTTTTTCTTTTTTTCTTTTTTTCCTTTTATCTATGATTGCGACCCTTTAGAGTGGTCCCCCATTTTTTTATTTTTTTTTAAAAAAAAATCCTATAAAGAGTTAAGAGAGTCTGAATGAGAGAGGGGTGGTCCTATAATCCTATCCTATAAACGCTAATATCCTACCAAAAATTAAAAAATAAAAAATAAGAACTTAAATGGGTGTTGTCGTTTTCACATGGCCCCACACATGCTGACCTTTCTTTTTCGTTTTCATCATTTTCTTCTCTGATATTCTTTTCCACTCTTTTTTATCTCCAAAGTACGCCAAAGTCAATCCATTGGCTAATCATGGTTTTGTTAATGAAAGAATTACTATTTCAATTTTAATACACAATCTAAAACTAATAACGTTTGGGTTTTGGCTTTTCTAAATTCTAACCCGTGTATATGGGGTAGGCTCATCGTAGGTGCTGAGTCAAATCCGACGTGTATGGATCCGACCCATTAGTTGATATTGAGTGGGTCCCACCATGAACAAGTTAACTTGAGTACCACACTTTAGGTGCAATTGACAACAAAACTTTTGCGCAATTATTTAGTGCCGTAGTGGGTGATAAAGGCTTCAATGACAAATTTATTGCAAAGAAAAATAGGAACCAGACTGCGACAATTCATCGTGTTAAGTTAAGCTAGTGTTTTCGTCACCGTGATTTCATGAAGTTCTTCACTTTAAACATCGGTTTCCAGTTTCCACTAAGCGCCACCTGACATCACCGGGGGAAAAAAATGAATGAATGAAGCTCACGTGCTCTTTCCCTTTGAGAAAACCTAGTCACATAATTTTGCAATAATTCTTACTAGTTGAAAAGCCTATGGTAATTGCTTCAAAAAAAAAAAAAAAAGAAAAAAAGAAAAGCCAATGGTAATATTTCACAGATGATATTTGGCATATTTTGTAAATATGATGAATAAATATCTTGAAACATTACAACTTTTAATGCAACCAATAGGGCTACTATTACTAATGGCCATCTTACTCTTAGCAAATTATCTAAGAACAATGATGCCCTCTCCTCGTGCGGCTCTCGCTTAGACTTTTCATAGCAAATTATCTTAAAAATCCGGGTCTTATAGCAAAATAACCGAATGTTGGTCTTATTTTAAGTAAATGTCCATTTTTTAAATGTTAGAGCAAAAATGACCGATACATAAATATATATACCAAGTATAAAATATCATGACCCAATATAAAAATCTATATACTCAATATATAATTTATAGCAAAATGACCAGTTCATAAGTATATATATCAAGTACAAAAATATATATACTTAGTCATTTAACTATAAAAAAATGGACATTTTTTAAAACAAAGTGTAAAAAAAGGACATCCATCATAATTTCTCATTTTTTTGTTTTTTATTTTTTCTAGAAGCCCTACAACAAAATGATATTTTTAGGACCATTCATAATATCCACTTTTAATTATTTTTTTCATTTTTTTTTAATAAACCATGACTTTTTAAATGACCGCCAGTGCGATTATAAGAGATCACAATGTGAAAATATGGTAAAAGTTATTTTGGCTCGAATTACTCCTAATAGGGTCCAAATCCCATAAGCCACCACCATTAGCATTAGAGGAAATTAGATTTTTTATGCTAATAGTTTAAAAAAATTCCAGATTTAATTAGAAAAATACCATTTTCAAAGTATTTAGAAAAATACCACTTTTTATTAGTTGGTGAGATATTGAGTTACCTGAGAAAACTTAATTAGTTACTTCAAATAACTAGATTGTTTGCCCAAAATATCCCAACTGGTTACCTTGACTATCACTGAAAAATACTAATGTTGAAAGAAAAATGGTATTTTCAAAATATTTATTAAAAGTGATATTGTTCTTAAAAATTTTTTAAAAAGTGATATTTTTCTAAACTAACCCGGAATTTTTACAAAATATCAGCCCATCTAGGATTTTTTCATTTTTTAACACTATGAGCCTGGAAAGAGGCCTTAGCATTATGGGAAAAAAATTGCATGGACAGACTACGTCATGATTTCTGTAAAGAGCCCTTAGCATTATGGGAAAAAAACTGCATAGACAGGCTACTTCATGATGTGAAAAAATTGATACTTTTCTAAATCAATTCGGAATTTTTACAAAAAAATCAGCCAATCCAGGATTTTTTAATTTTTAACACTATGGGGCCTGGATTTCTGGAAGAAGCCCTTAGCATTATGTGAAAAAATTGCTTGGACAGGCTACTTCATGATAAAACACTGGGCTGCCAGGCGCAGCCCATGGGTCTCAGTCTACACTGACCATGGCATTCCAACATTCTGAAAAACAGCCCAGTCCTTGAATTCCAATCCTTCGTTGAATTTGTCCTAAATTTTGAAGTGGACCTACCCACAAATTCGTTCTTAAAAAAAAAAAAAAAGCTTTTGCGTCTAGGCATTGAAATACGACTTTATTTACAGTCAAAAACTCTAAAATCACATATACGCTGAATAGAATTCGATTCGGCGGATCGTTAAAACCATTTACAAAACAAACTCTGAAACTTCGTTCCTACATAAATCACATTATCGTACACTTGTCTTTTGGTTTAGGTTCAGGCCTAGAAGGCACTGGCAACGAATTTCTGCCACTGTTTCTTGGCCCCTGCAATTCACAGTTTGCAAAAACAATTGCTTCCATAAATCATAGGCAAACACAAGGTTTTACATTGAACGATAAAATAAGAAAGGAGATAAAATTTACCTGAGGACCTGTAACCAGCCTTGAATTGCCACTAACAGTTTGTTGCTGCACATTTTGACGCTGTGGCTGTTGATCAAACTCCTGTTGCTGAAGAGCTATTGCCAGTTGCAAATCGGAACTGCCAAAACATAGAACTTCAATGATCTGAAGTAAAAAAGACCGAGAGTAGAACAAGCAGTGGGAAACTGACAACTGAAAGTATCTAATGTATAATCAAGGGTGAAAACAAAAGACAAACAAGAAAGCCAAAGGAGATTTGTTTCAGATCAAATGTCGACCAGATTTCCTCAAAAGATCCCTCTTAAGAGGAAATTCATATTGTTCTTTCAAAACTGGCCCCAATCATCGCTTCAGAATAAATGCATGAGACCGGTACTCCCAAGATGTGTGTTTACAAGGCATACACTTTACACATTTCATCTTTATCTGTTTCAGAACACAAAATTTGCAACTTTTCTATTCATGAATGCTATTATCTGTTACCTAGTTAGTTACATGCAATGCAGTTTATAGTAAAGGGGCAGATAGAGCAATAGTGTGATCCGATATTCAAAAAAGGAGACAATATTACTAAACAAGAGGAGACACTATCACTAATGTTTTGCAACAAAAGTTAAATACAAACTGACAAAAGTTCAGAAGATTACTTTATATCCAAGCCTGCTTGTGCTGCACTATCGATGCTTGCAATGTAGTCCTGAAGTACGTAAAGTTGAAATTGTAAAACAGAAGCAATTATCTATCACACAAACATCTCAATTCTCAGGTACAAACACATACCGCAGTGCTGGTCACGGCATTATGTTCATCCCAAGTGTCATTTGTATGGTTTTCTACCTTAAATTCCTTGAAGTTGCCAGTCATAAACAAGGTATCCCCATTAACCTGAAAACATAAGAAATTGTAGTTAGAAAACTTTTTAAAAACTAGGAGAAGCAGCAGCATTAAAAACCATAAGATACTACCTAGAAATATCAACCTTAAACCTTATGACCAGTTGCCTACAATTTTTAAGAGCATCCTCCCCCCAGTTGAAAACAAGAGTCAGCTTTATTTTTCGGTTTCCATTTCCAGGTACAAACAGTGCAATTTTGTTATGAACATCTAAATGTAACCTTTTGGATCAGAAGTATTGAAACCAGAAAACAAATAATAATAATAATAATAATAATAATCTATCCCCACCATAGACCAAAGTACCGCTAGAACTGTAGAACATATTTCTGCCATCACCGTTCACTGTTTTTTTTATTAAGAAACATAGCCTTTTTCTCTCAGCAGACATAAACTTTTGCAAAAATATCAGACCATAAGGCAGGCTGTTTTAGGAATGGCCCACCAAGAAGTGCTAGAACATAACCCAAGCAATTCTATGTTTTCCACATATTTTCCATAAATTAACTGCTTTCATAGATGAAATTTTAGCATTTCAATCTGATTTTGTCTGATATCAGTGCCTAAGCTACAAAAACTTGATCAATAACAACAATTCATACAAGGGAACTGTAGATCGCACCTCATTTAGCTTCTCCCATACCAAATCAGGCTGATTTATGTACCCTTGGTCCGTAGCCAAAAGATAGAGCTCGCCATTAAACTGTAAATGGTATGACTACAGTATTACTCGGGCTATAGATGTTCAAAGACTATTAAACAAAGCTTTTAAGAAGGACCAAAGGGAGTTTTTCAAAACTTCTTCATAAATAGATACATTCAGTTTTCTGTTTATGAGAAGTAATATCAACAATTACACAAAAGAAAAGCGTAATCTACTACTGACCTTAAACATGGTGCTGAAGTGATTATTACGGAAAAAGACACATAGCTCACGCTCTTTAAGACCCTCTTGTAAGCAGAAAAGGCTACACAAACATTAAAAAATAATAATAACAATAATAATAGGATCAGAGAACTTCTAGGCGCCAGCCACAAAACAAAGAAACTTAAAATTTCAAATTGCAATTCTATACCCATAGAAAGTCAATTGACTAGCATTGCTCTTCAAAAAATTCCTGATCAGTTCCCCTATAGCCAATACAAAGAGAGAAACTTGTTCAGAATATACTCATTCATGAATATATATATATATATAGAAAGTTACATGAGAGGCAATCCATCTTCAAACAAATTTCTTAGTTATTTTATAGTGAGCTTTGCTAACCTGCTTGAGGAGTAATTTCATCCTTTAAACTTGAATCTAATGTGCTTTTGTCAGCTTGATTAGCAAGAACCACTTCACCTTCATATATTGGTTCTCGGTCTTCAAAAACTGTAGTCCCTGACTCCAAAATACATTCCTCCCCTTCATAAATGGGCTCACTTCCATCAACACTTGAAGTCAAAGTTTCTGATGCATCAATCTGCTGCATCCGGTCACTGGATGAATCCGAATGCAAATCTGCATTTGGTGCTGATAAAGATGTTAAATCTGTTAAGCAGCATTCAATTTTCTTATCTGCAGTCTCATGGACATCAACAGTAGAATTGGACCTATTATCACATTTTTCACTGTTTCGTGAAATGTCCTGATGCTGCTCGTCTTCAGATGCAGTATTTCTTCCAGGAGAAAGAGAAACAGAATTTTCTACCTGGACAAGTGCATCAACACTTTTCTTCTCAACCACATCAACAACAGTAGCGTGCCTTTCTGGTTCGACAAAAGCTCGGGGATCAAAACTATTTACTTCATTGGCCTTTGAAAATGAATACAAAGCTTGCTCTGGAGTACTTCCAAAACACACCATATCATCACTTCCATTCCTGGAGGCATTGCAGTCATCTGATATGGATAAGTCTGACTTATGGAAAGTACTATTTTCAAAAATATGCTTCTCTAACATATCTACGGAACCTACAGGCACAATCTTCTCAAGATGTGTACTTTCATCAGAACTGAAAGACACAGCCCCTTTATTAACATCAACTACAAATGAAGGTGGGAGTTCAGACTCGGACAATTTCAAAGCTCTCAACAACTCTGCTTCCTCTTCAAGGTCCCCTTTTCTTGCATTTTGGTGATCAGAGTCTAAGTGTGGAGAATCATCAAAAGATCTAGCTTTAGAAAGGCATGGAGAAGGGACACCCAGAGTTGCAGTTGTTGCTGCAGCAAAATCAACACAATCTTCTTCAGGAACATTTTTATGTTCTCTCTCATTTCGTGTTTCGAGCGCAACAAGCTCCTCCATTAGCGCATTATAAGACTTTGATCCAATTGCATCGGCTGTTTCATTGTCCTGGGAAGCATGCATAAGTGAATTGACTACCAAACCAAGAAAACCATGAAGTAATACCAAATTGAAAAAGTCCAACAGATGCTCTAAATAGGATACAATCATAAAAGATACCAAAACAATAAAATGACTTTCAATAAAAAAAGAATTATAGAAGTCCATCAATATGCTGTCTACCGATGCAGAAATTACTCAAACGGCCAGATTTAGATCATTAGATGCTAAACTTACCACGTTGAAATTGATAAAACCATCAACTACAAAATAGATTCTGAGAACTACTTTTCAGTTTTATTGAATCATCAGTTATACTTTGAATTTATGCAAAGATTTAAACACAAATCACTGAAGTTATGCGCATTCGCCTTCAAATATACAGTTTAAAAGCCACTCAATCAAATGTAAATTAAAGAAAGAAAACCAAGCGCCCAATTATTTCTGCTAAACTCAATAAGATAGGATGAAATCTGTCCAAAAAAATAGCCCTCAGAAGGCCACATAGAGGATTAAAAGTCACTATTTATTTGCAACTCGAGTCAAAGACATGACTGATTTAAGTCCCTATAGGTGCACATGAACGAGTACCAAAGAAACTTTTCAGTTCACTAAATGAGCAAGGCCAGTAAGTGAGTAAAAACAGTAGAGACAAGTAGTAAAACCTATTAAAAGTTAAAAATGCGAAAAAAATTACACACGACCATCAGAAACTTTTCAATAACCAAATTAGAATGTGGACTGGGGTACTTTTTGCTAAGTCATTCAAAAAGGTAACAGATCAAAAAGTGAAAGAGCAAACCTGGGGATCAACTATCCAACCATGATACAGTGGAATATCCAACAAATCAAATATCGCACATTCTGGAGTAAACTCAAAGTCTCCTATTCTGCAACCATCATGTAAATCTAAATCAGAACTGGAAAGTGGAGAATTACAAGTAACAATGATTAAAAGAACAAACGTATGTATATAACCTCTTGAATTTTATATTTACATCGATCCCAGTTGCAAGTCGGGGAAGCAGATCAATGGCATCAGCAATGTTCTGCTGTTGATTCTCAACATAACCCTCATCTTTATCCTACAACACAGTGAAAAGAGAATTAGTGAACCTCAATAAAAACCTAGAAATGATTAACATCAAAGACGAAGAAAAAGCAATTTATTACTTATTACATTGGTATTACTATTTGAATCAATTAATCGTTCCGCAACGAGCGAGAGTAATTTCTCCTGCGAAACTTCAGTCGTATCTGGACTCAAATTGAAGTTGTTCTTGAGCAGAAGAACATTACCTGTAGGAACCCCAAACACAAACATAAAAAACGAAAGCGAGTTTCTTTGCCCAAAATTTAATTGCTACATAGACCCAAATAATACTAAAATTACAAGAATACCAAAACATTATTACAAAAGTTCCCAACGGAAGAGTGCCAATTCTCATTCTAAAAAGTGCCAAATACAACAAGTATGGTAAGTTCAAGTAGACTCTGGTTTCATTAGACAACAAAACAATGCACGTTTGACCTAACAGCCAAAAATAAGAATCTCACTTTGTCTGTTTCAGATTTCGCGGTACCAATTCATACAAAACCAATTGCAGAGTTATTCGAATCCAAACAGATCGAAAACACCACTACAAAACGTTTGAAAACAATCAAGCACAACAAGAACCTAAAAATGAATCAATTTCCCGTATAAGGCAACGAGTTGAGAACAATTTAAACCGTTTGGTTGCCGAGAAACCGCAAAGAAAATCTAAAAGAAAGCAAGATTCCGAATCATTCATTTCAAAAAACACAAAAAAAAAAAAAAAGCCAACTCATTACAACTCCTCCTAATTCAACCATTTCAAAACCTAAAAATCACAAATTCCGATTTCTCAATTTCCTCATTTCCCGCTTCTCCATAACCAAACACACAAAACCGATATACCGAAACCCTAGCAATATAGATAAATAGATATATGAATATAGATACAGAGAGGGAAGGAATTAATACATATGGCGAGGAGAGGGCAAGGGCCATTGTCGTTCTGGAGGATGATAGGCGTGGTTCTGCCCAAGAATTGAATGACTTTGGTCTTGTGAACGCACTCCTTCACCGACGCCGGCGCCGGCTGCTGCGGTTCCTGAATCTGTTCCTCCGACGAAGACGACGCCATGGTTGAACTTGATCAGCACCACCAAAGCTTCTTCGAGCTTTTTCGCCTTTTCGTTATTAATATTTTTTATTTTTTTTCTTCTAGAGAGAGAAAGTGAGAGAGAGAGAGAGAGAGAGATTGGCAAAGTGCGGGATATTAGAGCGTTTCCCTCATTTTCGTTCGACGGAAACGCCAAAGTTTTTTCTTTTTTTTTTTTCCCCTTTTTCTTTTCCTTATTTTAAATGTCCTCTAATATATGTTTTTGTATTGAGATTAGTCGCAAAAAATCGTGTACTAATTTGTGTCTAACCACTTGTATTTTGACACGTCATATAAATAGTTAAGCATAAATAAATGGAATTTTTCACTTGTGATTTTCTTTTTTAGGGAATTGGACAGGTGATCTTGATCCAAGTTTTTTTTTTAATATTTATTGTAATTAATTTTTATTTTGTTTTACAAAAATTAAATGTCTTGTAGTGTTTTATATTAGGAAATGAGTGTGTTGGGACTCACGGGAAAAAATTAAGACAAAATATGAAGCGACTATGAATATTATTTGGTGATATTTTATTTACCTTTTTTTAGGAAGAATATCTTTTATATTAATCTAAAAAGTATAACCGTAATTCATACAAGATGTCCTAATAAGGTAACCAAAAAAAAAAATTGTAATTGAAACTAAACTAATGACTGGTAAGCAATATGAATTGCCTAGATATTCATGGTCAAAGATCAAAAGGACACAACTAATCAGTGTCTAATGAAAAATTGTTGCTCTACATAATAGTGATTGTGGTGGAGTTGGTATCAACATTGCACAGCTTGGTGCAATGGGTAAGGTAAGAAATATTTTATAACAAGTGCACTTTTAAACGTCAAGTTATATAAAAGTCAATTAGATTTAGTATGCTTTATTACATAAAGCGTAGGGCGTTGTGTTTTGTTATTTGGGATGTCGTTCTTAATGCTGCATTTACAAATAACAACGTCTTTTTTACATTAAAATTTAGAATTGTTGTCCTTTTTGAGGTAAACAATAATGGTTATTAACTGTTGTCATCTCATCTTGTTTTTAATAACATGTCAACGATTTATCTGTTGTTCATCAACATTATTCTCGTAGTGCAACTAAAGAAGAAAGACACAAATGGTGGACTTTAGTTTTATTCCATTTAATATCCCCTTCAAAAATTTGACATGAGATGCACATGATGGATTAATAGAGACTTTGTTCATCAACGTTTAGGATTTGAAAGTATCCAAAGGATTAAATTGTTACTCACAATAACGTTTAGGATTTGAAAGTGCCATTAAAAAAGAAGAAAATATTTGAGACCAATTTGTTCCTTACCTAATAGGTTGAGGACCAACGATGCCAAAAAGCCATTCTAAAATACATATGTCACATTTTCAGGTAAATACCCTGTTAAAAAAAAGAAAGAAAAGAGTGGTAGAAGCAGAGATATGCCCCAAGAGGGTAGTTGGCCAAGGTTTTTTGCATTCTAGGCCTATTCCTTATAAGATAAAACAAAAGTAAATCCCAGCTGACCATAGAAATTGGTGGAGCACAAAGGGATGCCCAAATCCAATGGTGGGAGAATAGTTGCATGACCCAATTATTTACTCTAAAACACTGACTCATTGCATATGCCATTGCGAAAGATTTGCATGTCACCCTATTTTTGAAACAAATCATGCATATAGCGAGCTTGCCTATTAGCTTAAGTATAAAGGCTCTTTTGGTTCTCATCCCAATTTTAATTTATGGCACAAATTGTGTGGGACCAAAAAAATTAATGTAGTACTACATCTAAGGTTGTTATAGTTATTATCCCCTAACAAGTTTGAATTTGGATTCTCATTAATTATATTGGAAGTCCTTAATTGGTCTTCCTATCTATATTCTACATATAAGAACTCAACCAATCCATCCTTCTTTCTTGTCTTGGTTTTGGTACTCCCCACTTTTCGTTGCCAAAGAGCTATGTCTCACTTGGACCTAACCAGTTGCAAGAAAAGGAAGAGAGGAGAGAGAGTTTTTAGGTTCAAGAGCTTCGGAGAGCATGGCTACCCGGTTGAATTCGTGGGTGCATTCCGGGAAAATGTTAAGGCATTGCTTGAATTTGGGCATTTAGAGAGCAATTTGGGCACTGAAATGCCTTGCTGGTCCTTTCGGCTTGAAGTCCATCGCCAACCTCTTGTTCATGTCCTACTTCTCGTCATCGAAGAGCCTATTGGTGCGACAGTTAATCATCGTTGCAGACAATGCCAATACGTTGGTAAAGTATAATAAAATTTATACTAGTACATAACATGCCATTTTATCATTTATACTCAAACTCACATCTTTCTTTCATTTTTCTTTTTTAAAAAATATTGCTAGTCATGAGCTAGAAGCATATACTATAGAAGACTTTTTTCTTTTTTTCTATTTTACGAATCTTATAGCGTTGTGACTTATATTATAGTTCAGGTTGGGGGCAGCACATGATTTGCAATAAGAAGTATCATTTTTTGCTACCTTCCAAGGATTCAATGGTGGCAGCTTGTTTGAACAGCAAAGGAACTGGCAGTGATCAGGTGCTAAGGGACTCAGGGAATTATAGTAAGTCTAACATTTTTGTAGAATCACAGGGCCACATCATGCATGGTGTTTTTCATTCTAATGGGTTCGGCCATTTGCTACATATCAATGGGCTGGAAACTGGTTCGGACTTGGCTGGATGCCACATTCTTGAGTTTTGGGATCGTTTGTGCACTGGATTACGCGTAAGGTTAGCTTTTGAAAATTTTAGGCACATTTTTCTTTTGAAAGAACACATTTAATGTAATTTAGATTAAAAAAAAATGATGTAAAATCACATACAACAAGTTAATCAAAAAAATACATAAAAATCATATATAATAAGAAGAAGAAAGTTTGGCCCTTTTTCTAGCTAACCTTTCTTTTACTGGTTGGGGTTTCCCATTTCATAGTTCGTTTTCACTGAAAAAAGATAAAACCGTAACTAAATAAATATCCAAGAATTATGAATTTATGATAACGCAAGAAAAAAAAATCTAAAAGAATTACATACAATACTGGCCTCATTTGATTGACTATTATTACTCATTATCAGTAGTAATGATCACCAAAAGAAATAAAATTAGTAAGTCTTTCATATAGGAGATATATATTTTGTCATAATATAATTGTTGTGATCATCCCTACTGGTTATTGTTATGTACATATTTTTATTTTATTATAACTCAATATGAGATATTCAGGGAAAAAAAAAAAGAAAAAAGAGAGAGAGAGAGAGATATCACTTCTAGTACATTAACAGGAAAACTTCTGGTATATATATGTGATATATATGTTTTGGTAGGAAAGTGAGTCTATGTGACATTTCTCAGAAGAAAGGCATGGACCTGAGGCTAATCCATGGTGTAGCATACGGCAAGCCGTGGTTCGGCCGATGGGGCTACAAGTTCGAGCGGGGAACCTACTGTGTCACCCAAAACATGTACCAAAGAGCCCTTGAAGCCCTACGAGGCATGCCCTTAACTTTTCTTATCCACCATTTATGCCCTTCAAACCAGAACCTACCTCTAATCTTTTCGAAGTACCAAACACTTTCGGAACAATCTTTGACCACTCTTGGTGACTTATTCCACTTCATGTTAGAGCTCAAGTCCCACCTGCCAAATGACACTTTCAACATGGAGTCTTACAACCCTGGAATCTTGGTTGAAACGTCATGTCGTTGGTCCCCTAAAAGAGTTGAAATGGCCACTAGGGTTATCGTGGAAGCCCTTAAAAGAGCTCAGTTCAGATGGGTTTCGAGGCAACAAGTTAGGGACGCGGCTCGTAACTACATTGGAGATACAGGTTTACTAGATTTTGTGCTTAAATCGCTTGGGAATCAAATTGTGGGAAATTACTTGGTGAGACGAAGCTTAAATCCAGTCAAAAAAGTTCTTGAGTATTGCTTAGAAGACATTTCAAATGTGTTTCATGACTATCATCGCGAAAGTAATAATTTTATCGCCAATGGCTCAAAAATAAAGTACTCAAGGTATAAGATCACGAGGTTTCAGTTGATCAAGGACATATTCTTTCTGTACAAGTACATTCTCAAAGATCATAATCTGATCAGTTCAAATGGAGGGAATATTCTTTCAGTGATTCCGATGGCTGTACAGATTGTCCTTGATTCCAAGTATCTTATCAAAGAGTACCATGAAGATTTTCCCACGAAATTAGAGTTGGGTTTGGAAGGGAAGTTGAATTTGTATTGTACACTAGTATTGAAAAACAGTCAACGAAATGATCAACATGATGAAGGTAATTGGGTCAACTCGATCAACAAGACAATGTTATTGCCTCCTTATGAGTTTATAACAGTGAAAAACAATGCCACGGTCGATGAGATGAAGCTAGAAGTGGAAAGGAACTTTAAAGAGATCTATTGGGGCTTGAGGGGCTTAGTTGTGGATTCTATTCGTAATTTCATCTCAAAGGGAACTAATTTGGCTCTTGGAGTGGTTTCTGAAATTGGTCAAAAGCTAATTTTCGAGGGAAGTATTCGTAACAAAGATCATAATAATAATAATAATGATAATAGTGACATAACTAATCATAAGTGCTTATATGGATCATATGGTTTAAGTAACAGTAATGATATTAATGTGAATAAAGAAAGTGTTATGGATTGTCCTTGTGGGGCCAAAGACGATGATGGAGAAAGAAGGGTTGCGTGTGACATATGTGAGACTTGGCAGCATACACGGTGTGTTGGTATTCAGAATAGTGAAGATGTGCCTCATGTATTTATCTGCGGACGGTGCGAGCAAGAGATCATCTTATTACCTAATTCTCTTCCATAATTAGCTAGGTAAATAAAACTAATCATTAAGCCTTTTATATATAAGTCAGTTTTAATTAGTTCCTTAATTTTATGATCAATTTATATGGTCTTTATANTTTCTCTTTTTCTTTCAAAAGAAAAATATTTTTAAGTGAAAATAATAATTTTTAAAAATATAAAAAGTTTCAATTATTCAGAAGAATTGAAAAAAAGATAGAATGACAAAAGTTAAAAAAAAAATAGTGTTTTATCATTTTTTTTCAAGAGTTTAAATTATTTAAAACAATTAAAATGAAAAAAATAGAAAGAATGACCAAAAACAAAATTCTCGTTTTTTCTTTCTTTTTTTACTTATTTTAAATTAAGACAATAATTATTGAAATTAAAAAAGATTTTAAATTATTCAAAGCAATTAAAATTTAAAGGAAAAAAAAAGACAAAGTAAAAAAAAAACTGTTTTTTTTTCTCCTAATATTATTGATCAGCACCACCAAGCTTCTTCGAGCTTTTTTGCTTTTTCGTTATTATTATTTATTTTTTAGAGAGAGAAAGTGAAAGAGAGAGAGAGAAAGAAGAGAGAGATTGGCAAAGTGCGGGATATTAGAGTGTTAATATGTTTTCCCTCATTTTTGTGCCACGGAAATGCGCCAGTCTTTTCTCTTTTTTTTTTTCTTTTTTTTTTTCCTTCTTATTTTGAATTGCCTCTATTATATGTTATATGTTTTTTGTATTAAGAATTTTTTGCTGAGAATTTTTGGTATTAAGATTAGTTATAAAAACTCGTGTACCAATTTGTGTCTAACCATTCATATTTTGACATTTCATTTGAGAAGTATTTGAAATGAATAGCGACTTAGTAGTTAGTTCTTCCTTTGGCTGTTTGGCTCTTTCTTTTTTATTTTTTGTTTTAATTTTTTTCAAATAATATGTCAAGATATAAGTAGTTGGATATAATTCGAGTAGAAGTTTTGCAAATGTAATTCTTTTAGGAATTGGATAGGTGATCTTGATCCATATTAATTCTTTATATTTCTTGTAATCAAGCATTTTATAAAAAAAATTAAACGTCTTGCAATGTTTTCTATCAGAAAATAAGTTTGTTGGAACTCTTGGAATTAATTAAAACACAATATGAGACGACTATAAATATTATTTAGTTATTTTATTTACCTTTTTTGGGAAGAATATCTTTTTTTCTTAATCTAAAAAGTATGACCGTATATCAGATAAGGTGTCTTATTAAGGTAACAAAAAAATTTTGTAACTGAAACTAAACTAATGACTAGAAAGCAATATTAATGGTTAATTGCCTAGATATTCATGGTCAAAGATCAAAAGGACGCAACTAATCAGTGTCTAATGAAAAATTGTTGCTCTACATAATAATGATTGTGGTGGAGTTGGTATCAACATTGCACAGCTTGGTGTAATCGGTAAGGTAAGAAATATTTCATAACAAGTGCACTTTTAAACGTCAAATTATATAAAAGTCAATTAAATTTAGTAATACATACACATCAATCTATAATATCTGATTATAATTTGTGAAAATATTCATAATTTAGTAAAGTAATATTCATAATTTAGTAAAGTTTACTTCTTTTTTTTTTGGGTTATTCTTCAATTGAATGGTAGAAACTAAACCAAGAAATTAAAGTAAATAAACTTAGGGCTTTAGACTTTAGTTGTGGCAAGTGTGATAGTAGCAGCCTGGCAAATTGAATTGAGTTGGCAACACAGTGTCAAGTGTCAACGACTCAAAAGTTGGCGGAGATATAATGGGGAAAGTTGTGGTAGCTTTTGTTCTATATATATTTTCATAGCTTTTTAGAAAATTAAAATAACGAAGAATGGTATTACTCATAGAAAAAAAAGGTCGACCAACCATTTAGTTCGTTGACTGCCTTATTCTTCTCAAGATAGTTAAAGCTACAAATACATTAATTACTAATACATTGTATAATAAGAGGGCTTGAGGGTTGGAATTTATTTAAAAAATAATAAAGTTTAAAAATTAGAAAAAAACAAAAAAAAAACTCGTGGGGTAGAGAGGGTAACACAGCTCATTATCAAAAGAGCTAGATTTCCTCAACCACTGCTGGAATGGGCCATCTTTCATATTATATTCTAGAATTTCAAGGTATGCATGGGAATTGAAATCAGTTTGGATACTGACATTCTGTCATTATTGGTTGCCACCTTCACCGCAAAAGTATATGTAATGGAATGTTCACGTAATATTATGGGGGAATCATTTACGTGTTTACTTAAATTTGATATTGTCTAGGCGAGAGATGTTGGTATGAATGTTTAATCACTTGAAACTAAGCTGGACATGTTTGTTTACTCTAATAAAAGAGGGAGGAATAGGGAGTAATTATATGTAATGGGAATGAACCGGTGGAAAGAGTTATTTGGCACAAACAACTTTTCATTTTTAGGACTAGTCATATAAAAATTATGATATTTTATGATGGTAGGTAGTCATTATATTTACGATGGCTCATTATTTAAGGACTCTTTGCTAGCTTATCTTTATGAGTAGTCCTGCAATAGTTATGTGGAAAAAGAATAAATAAATAAATTAAGAAATAAGGATTTTATAACAAAATGACCGAATTTTGGGTCAATTTCATGTAAATGTCCGTTTTTCTAATACTGTAGAAAAATGACTAATATATCAATGTATATGTCAAGTGTAAAATATAGTCTGTGATATAAAACTTAATATACTTAATATATAAACTAAAATTGGTATATAAATAGATATATTAAGTATAAAATACATATAATCTAATATTTAGTTATAAAAAGAGAAAAATGAATATTTATTGAAACAAAGTGTTATTAAAGAGAAAAAAAAAAAAAAAAAGATGCACACCCTAAATTCCCAAGAGGGAATTCAATTGACCGAAATTACTCTCAACTGTGGTTATGGATTTAGTCTTGGTTACTCTGGCCCATATCTCAAAGGCACAAGTGGGAATGATTTATCTTGGGCTTTGCTCAACTATTATTTGGGTCTTGAATACTCTGGCCTATATATGAAGGCCACGTGCGAAGGATTTCAAGTCCTTTTGAACATAGGAGCCGTCTGCTTTGGCCCATAGATTCCTTGTTTCTCCAATTCCATGTTTGAGAAAATGGGAGCGTCCGGAAGTCTAGAAAGAGCACCCAATTAACCGAAAAAAAGAAAAAGAGGAAAAATTTGAATTTATATGGTAAAGTTTTGAAAATTTTGAAAAATTCGGGGATGTTTACAAAATTCTAGGCCCAAGATATCAAAAATTGAAAAATCCCGGATGGACTAATGTTTTTGAAAATTCCCGGATTGATTTAGAAAAATATCACTTTTTTAAAGTATTATTAGAAAATAGCACTTTAAAAAATATTTAGAAAAATACCATTTTTTCTTTAAATTTGGTATTTTTCAATGATACTCGAGGTAACTAGTTAGGTTACTTAGAGTAACCAATTCAGTTACTTAAAGTCACTGTTCAAGTTACCTTAAGTATCTCATCAATTAATAAAAAGTGGTATTTTTCTAAATACTTTTATAAGTGGTATTTTTAAAATTAAATCTGAGATTTTTCAGAACAATTTTAAATTCCGGGATTTTTCAATTTTTTTGAAAAAATACCATAAAAAATTAAATTTCCTCAAAAATTCGGCATTTTCAATTTTGTTATGAAAAATCTCAGGATTATTTATAAAAATATCACTTTTAAAATTATTTAGAAACATACAATATTTTACTAATTGCTGAGGTATTTAAGGTAATTAGTCAAGTTATTTGAAGTAATCATATTAGTTACCTCAAGTAAATTTATTAGTTATCTCGAGTACCTTTAAAAAATACCAAATTTTAGAATATGATACTTTTATAAAATAATTTAAAATAGTATTTTATAAATATATCCATAACTTTTCAAAAGTTATAATCTGTCCGAGATTTTTCATTTTTCAGATTATGTGCCTGGATTTTTGTAAGAAGCCCAGAAAGAAGAGTAGTTACAATATGTGCCTTTTTTTTACACTTTATTTACATAAAATGTCCATTTTTTTATAGTTAAATAGTTGAGTATATATATTTTTACATTTGGTATATCTATTTATATATCATAATTAGTTTATATTGAATATACTGGTTTTCATATTACACATTTATATATACACTGATATAGTATACCAATCATTTTGTTAATTATCTCATTTGAAAATGGGCATAAAATTGTCCCATCAGTCATTTTGTTTAAAAAATAAAAAAATAAGGTTGCATATTTGGGCCTTCGGTTTATTTATTTATACATATATAGAGATTTTTTTTCTTCAAATTTTGGCTGATTAAAACAGAACTACTTTAAGATATTTAAGTTACCGTAATTTTAGTCTATTTTACTTTTATATTTTTAGAAAAAAGGTTTGATTTCTATAATGTTTGATATTTTTTTCATTATTTTTCATTATAATAAAAGAAGGAATTATATATTGTATTTACATTTATGGTGGAGTTGATTAATGTGTGGTCAATTATTAGAATAGAGTTGATTCGGGTTAAGTAGGCAATTAACACTTTTTTCAAATATTTAATTAAATTTACCACTACTTTCTACCACTTTTGAGAGGGAATCAGTGAAGAATTCATCAAGAATATGAAAATAATCCATTAAAAATCCGTCAAAATTACTGCCGATGTCAAGAATCCATCAAGAATTAATCAAAATCGTCAATAATCCATCAATAATTCATCAAGAATTTGTCTAGATCGCCACCGATGTCAATAATCCATTAAGAATCTGTTAAGAATTCATCAAGAATCCTTCAAGATCGTCGCCGACATCAGGAATTGTTCAATAAACCGTCAAGAACGAAAAGAAGGTGCCTATTTGAGTAAGGGTAAGAGATTCTTTTCATTTTCAAAAAGTGGTATGGTGGTACATTTAATTAACGAGGAAAAAAAAGTGGCATACAACTAATTTATTCGTTAAGTCATCTCAATTATTTAATCTTTGTAGTTGGTACGTGGTTGTACATTATCGACGTTTATCGAGTGTACCTATAAAAGAAATGTTACTTTTTAATTGGTAAGTTTCTTTTTACATAGACTCGGAGAGAAAAAATATATTTTTATAGATGATTGTTTGTTACTGATTGGAATTTTACTACTCGTTCCCTATAATATTTACGCCCAACTTATTTTTCAATTAAACATTAGTTTTGTTTAACAAAAAATTGAATTACAAATAATCCATAATAATAAACAAACTACTAAATCTATGGTATCATATGATGATGACCTAAGTAAGAAAATGTTCTAGATGAAATATAAATAATATACACACAACTCTACAATCAAGTTATTTGAAGTAACTAGCCGTTAGTTATCTCAAGTAACTCAGTTGTTATCCCAAGTAACTAGATTAATTATCTCGAATACTATGAAAAACTAATAATTTTGAAGGAAAAAGTCGTATTTTTATAAATAGATTATAAAAATAGCATTTTCTAAAAATTCTTTCAAAAAATAAATCTCTTTCAAAATAAATCCGTGAACGAGTTGGGCCTGGGATGTTGTAAGAAGCCCTTAAGAAAATTTCATATTTAGGTCATGAACAGACTAGGATACACAAATGTTAATAAGTGTTAAGCCTTTCTAGGTAATACATAGATTAAAAAAAAAGGTGTAGATTTCCTCAAATAATATTGAGAGAATATCTCAACCATTCATTATTTTATTTCAGTTTAAAAACAAAAAACAAAATGTTACCAAACGAGACTTTAAATATTTGAGGAATGATCAATATTCGGTTTATGTAATCATTAAACAACAACTATGGTTGATTTTGATACTAATCCTATGTGCTACCTTTTAGTTCGAGAATCTAAATCATCAGTCTAATTTTGGTATTTCAACTCATGAATTAATATCCTTTCAAACTAAAGATTTAAATGAAGATAATAAATTATAAAAATTGATTAGTTTATTTCAGGTATCTTAGATCATGGGATATTTATTCATTAGTTGGATTGGACTAAAATTATATAGAAGATTTGAGTTTTTAGTTATGTAATAGTTGAAAGTCTAAAAATTCACTTTGATTCAACAAAAAAAAAAAAAAAGTGATTACGGGGGAAAAATGGAATAATGAGAAGAGTAGATGGATTTGAGATAGATGACTGTTTGGTAGAAAAGATTTTAGGAAAGAAAGGATTACACATGGGTTTCAAATTATTAATTTAACCAATTTATAATTCTTTCTAAATTGAAGATATTTTATGAGAGAATTTCACACAAAGTAAGTAGTTCCTGTAAAATAAAGCCTTTCGTTTTTCCTACTTCTTTCTACCAGATAAGGAAGAGAATTTTAGTCTTCTCATACCTCTCATACCAAACACAAGGAAAGAAAAGTATTTTCCTTCCTCTATCATCTCCTTTGCTAGACAAATATAGTTCTCCTTCATTTCTATCTTTATTCCCTATTACCAAACATAGCCTAAAATATTTAAGAGATGAGATTTACATGTGATTTACATGTCCTATTTGGTGAAAAAGCATAAAACAAAATTTACGTACAGAAAAAAAAAAAAAAAAACCCTTGTACGAGTATGATAAGTATGGTAGACAAACATCGACATCCCAACTTATCAATGTGCAGTTTAAGCGGTGCTAAATTCCCAGTGGCCAGTGGATATAGGTATATCAATATATTCTATACACATATATATATATATTAATTTAATATGTAATAGCTAACTACCAGTCCTAATTACTTGCCTGTTAAGTGAATTTTATTTAAGAAAATAACATTATTGCTTACGATAATCCCATAGCTATCTCCGGATGAGTAATTGATCCGTGGTCATTGTTATATATATACAACAGCATGGTTATGCAAGCAATTAAAGTAAACTTGTGCATTAATTAAGATTTTGCATTTAAGACCTATACACATAGGAAATTCTTAACCAAGAAAAAGACAGAAGCTAATTACATTCTCCCATGCTTGCCTTCCGTGTGGTATTAAGGCTTTAGGGGACCTTATACGTAGCACAAATAGTTCTCTCTAGGGGTGAATTAAGAACAAAAAAAAAAAAATCCACCACAAATTCATTCATTTTTTGGGAAATCGCCTGCGAAAAAACATCAAAAAAGAAAACAGCATTAAGTGGACAATCATTGTTTCCATTTTCTGGGGCAATTTCAAACTGCATGTCTAAATAAAAAAATTTGATGTTGCACATTTCTTTGCGTCGTGTTCTTTTATATATATATATATATATGGTTGTCAATCCAATAGGTATTTTCTTTACCTATATATAAGTATTTTTTCATCCAACGGCTATAATGATATGCATGAAAAGATTTGCATCATTAATATTATTTCTTTTTCTTATTTTTTACTATAAAAAATGTGTATGGTAAATTTTAATTTGCCAAAATGATATCTATGTATAGGTAAAAAAAAAAAGAATACCTACTGGATTGGTGCCCTATATATATATATATATATATACACACACATAAACGGGCTACTCAATGGAATATTACTAACTGAAGCAAAAAATTTCAAATTACAATGTAAGCATAAATATTACAATTTCAAATTCCTCAAAAAAATGAGACAAAAAATAGATCACAAACATGACTAAGAATAAATAAGTGGGTTACCATGATTTTTTAAGAAAAATAAATAACAAAAACTACCAGTAATCTATTGCCTTTAACACTTACTCCTGGCTGGATTCTTGGCGGGGTAGGCTATATGAAGCCAACAACAATTGAGATTCATGTCCGTAGAAAAGAAAAAAAAATAAAAATCGGCCACTAAATAGATCTAGATCAAAGAAAAAATCTCAAATTTAAGGTTTAGACCAGACTAAAATCCACATAAAATATGGTAATACAAGACAAATCTAGATTTGAAATTATTAAAACTAAAAAAAAAAAGAGAAACAGGGAGGAAGAGGAAGAAGAAGGTGAGGAAAATAAGCTAGAGAAGGAGAATGGAAGAACACATCTCCAACCTCCAAGTGGGGCAGTGCTAGTTCTTTTGTTGGGAGGAGACACAAGTAGAGAAAGAGAGAGAGAAAAAAAGGTAGTATGCAAATTTTTTTGCATCGTATTTTAATTGTTGTTTTCTTGGAGTTTTATTTATTTAATGGCATGTCTTATGACTTTTGAATTATGCATATTGAGTATAGGACTTCCCTTATGAGATGGATTATGAAACTTTTTTACGGTAAGTTTTATGATTTTCTGATGGAAGATTTATTATATGGATTATAAAGTCTTATGAGTCATAAAACTTTGTTATGAGATGAATTAGTACTACTAAATTTGATGTGTTCATTATAGTTAAATCTCTTTAATCCTCGTATCACTCGGACTTGATGACTATGATGTGGATTATTAACCTTTTTTTTTTTTTGAATGGTATTAAACTTTGTTTTTGAATATTATAACTGCCAAAAGAAGGCTTCGGTACTGCATAAAAAAATTGGATAGTTATGGTTTGAACTTTTTACAAACCACAAAAGGTATCCAAAAATGCTGAATTCGAATGTTGTTCACTCCTCGTTCTCGCCAAGCAAAAATAATTTTTTTTTACAGCTAATAAATCAAAAGTATCTATAAAAAAAAATGTTCCTTTTTTTTTCACATTGTTTTAAAGAATGGCTGTTTTTTTGACCCATTTAACAAACGCCTATTTTTTCAAAAACAACATGGCCATTTTTTAAGTAGATCATTTTTTTTATATCATTTTATTGGTAACTCAGTAAGTATTAGTATATCAATTTTTTTTAGGGGAAGTATATTAATTTGTATCATTATATCAATTTTTGTTGATTAAAGTATCAATTTTCATATCAATATACAAATTATAATGTGTTAGTATATCAATTTAATTTTATATTAAGTTTATCGACATGTAAGTTTTTTTTAATTTCATCAACTGATATAAATATTTAAAAATATTAGTCTTTTTTTTTCCTAATAACTCGGCCATTTTGCATTTTTTTATTTGATAAATTTGGCTATATTTTAATAGTATTTGAAAAACGGCCATTTCTTAAATTTGAACATAAAATTCATCCATTAGGCTCAGAAGCCCATAAATCAATTCACAATTGCAGGACATAATTCAAAAGAGGAAAAATAATGAAAAATAAAGGAAATGCAAAGACAAAGCCATCATGTGGTGTCCATTATTTATTTATTTAATTTTTTTGAATAAAAGGACTTCAGCTAGTGGAACTTGAAGTGTTTTTCATTCGCAGTGGGCCAAAACTTTTTAATCAAGAGCAACCATTGTGGTCCCGTCTCATGTCCCTTCACCTTTGCTCTCCATGTCCACATATATAATCTCACCTCCTAGAAGATAACACCCTAGTCCTTGGGAAAAATCATTTCGCTAAATAAATAATAATAATGTTAGGACGGTGATGCTAATCACCACATAAAAGAGTTTTTCTTTCTTTTTTTTTCTCTTTCGTCCTAATCAGTAATGTATTTGCCGTATGATGATATTATTCTGCATACATAGTGTGATTAAACTTATAATCCTGAATTTTCTCCATTCTAATCTATTAGTTGTGTCTTTATGTATTATTTGATTTTAATATTCCAAAATCACCAGCCTCGAGTGTTAAGTTTAATCTTCAGTAACCACCGAGCGAGTGGTCTAGTGGTGGTCGTTGTTTCCCGGGGACATGAGGTCCCGAGTTCGAACTGGGTGACCCCCTATGGGGGTCTTAAATGTGAGGGTACCTACCTGCCAGCCCATGTCCGGTCCTCTATCCCCAGGTGCCGTTACCACTAGTTACTCGGTTGGGGTTCAGGTGACTCACTCCACCGTCCGGTGGTGGCGACCCGGCCGATAGGGTCTTGGGGAACATTCCTGAGCGGGGTTGGAACTCCTATGGTCACGCCCAGAGAAGGTTGCCATGCTGGTCGCCTCCTCCTCCCTTTTCGTTATCAAAAAAAAAAAAGTTTAATCTTCGGTAAATCTTGACTGGTGGAGCTTCTACATGAAACCTTTACATACAACATAGGGCCACGCGTTCATAAGGTCACAACACTCTGTCCATAGCCAGTAATATCAAAATAAAACTTTTAAAGAAATAATAAAAAAGGACAGAAAAAGAAAAATGAAATCAACAAAAAGAAAAGGAACACCCCAAAAAAAAAAACCCCATCAAACAAGGCGGAGCCACGTGACATGGTCCAATTAAATATGGAACAGTTGAAACGTGACAGAAGGTGATTGGACCAGCTCTGACTTGATTGTACGGTTTGTTCCAAACCCTCGTACGGACGAACCATTCTTTTAACTAAACCTGTTTGAGCTTTGTTACAGTGCCCAATTAGTGCTCCAAATTTCCCTGCAACTTCGCATTTGAAAGACTTGTCCCTAAATAACTGGCAACCGACAAGAATGTTTGGTGTCTTTCACCTCATGCACCTCACTGCCACCCCCAACGGTCACCGGCCCAAGTGGTTTGTGAGTCTCTCTCAACACGTGTCACCACGTGGACTAAAGGCACCAACTTCTCGTGCATCCATATAAAGATTTTTTTATTATTATATTTCATTATTTTATTTTCTGATGCAGCAATAATGGGTTCACATGCTTTGGCATTTATTCGTCTTGTATTTCTTTTTATGGGAGGTGTCCAATTTTTTCCCAAGTATTTACCAAAAAGAGAAAGAGATTAGGTTCTTGTGACAACCTTGACTTTTTCATTTTTTTTAATGATATTTTTTACTACTTATATATATCTAGGGTTACTAGGCTTTATTTTCCCTAGCTAAAAAAGGAATAATAAAGTTTAGAGCTTTGGTTATATATATTCAATACTCAATCTTCAAAAAATTCACACCCTCTTCAATCTTCCCCAATATTTTGTGTGTTTTTCTCTGAAAATTTTCCCATCTAACTAAATTTTCTCGTCTTCTTTCTTAGCTCCCAAACTGAGAGATCTTCCACATTTAGCAAAGACTCGGAGAAAAATCCTTTGTGTCTTTCCTTTTATATCGTTAGATTTAAAGTTTGACCCCTTTTCTATTTTTGGAAACTCTTTCTGGGTCTTTTCCATAGTTGTTTAGATCAACTTTATATTTGGTCATTTTCTCAGTTTTGCATCAAATTTGCCCTCAAATCCATCGTTTTCTTTTCTGGGTTTTCCTTCATTTTCCTGGATTTTGTATAGATATATATATATATATATATATAGCCTTTCCAAGAAAATGGTTAGGGGGAAAACTCAGATGAAGCGAATAGAGAATGCAGCGAGTAGGCAAGTGACCTTTTCCAAGCGAAGAAATGGGCTTTTGAAGAAAGCCTTTGAGTTATCAGTTCTCTGTGATGCTGAAGTTGCACTTATAATTTTTTCTCCAAGAGGGAAGCTCTATGAATTTGCCAGTTCTAGGTACGTTTTCACAATTATAACTTGAAACCCTTAATATTATTTTCTTTTATAACAATTAGAAATAATTTTGAGACTTTAATTTTATGGACCAGTAATATTGGGATTGTATGAGTAGGGCAACCCAGATTTTATTTTGAGTTTTTGGGAGGTTAAATTGGTCATGAATGCTGGTTCTTTTTCTGGTACGAAATATTAGCAGGCAAGTACTATGATAACCTCAGCCTTAGAGGTCAAATGGTTCTGATTTCTGATGATATAAATCTCCTGTCACTTTTTTCCTTTTGGTAATCCAATCTAATTAGTACTTGGGCGATTTAGTTTGTTTCAGTTTTCACTATTAGTTGATCTTTCATTCCAGTTAGAGAGAGAGAGCGCTTAAGAACCATCATATATAGTTTAGGTTTATTGAACTAATTATATAAACAAACACAAATGTATAAGTATACACACACTAATAAGTACACAACCTGAGGAAACAGTTCTTATGCTATCAATATACCAAGTATATATGAACTATGAGCTGTGACCCAAAGCCAAAGTGGGTTTTTGAAGTGAAAGCAAAAAAAAGAGGTACAATTTTCCATTTCTTGCGTATATAGCTATTGAAACATACAGGTAAATTATAGGGTATAGGGTATTTAACATGTTGTACTTGGCCAATAAAAGGCTGAGAAAGATGATGTTTAACTTATATAAATAGCTTTAAGTACTGTTAATAACTGACACAATTTATATAACTTGGAATCTCGTTGACTGTTTTAATTAGAGGGACCTCTGGGAAAGACACTGCATGCTGAAGTACTTTGTGTTCTTATTATTACTATTATATATTAATGTGCTATTTCTGACCATCTGCTTATATATTTTAAACCTTGGTTATAATGTGTTATGAAAAGATGCGTTCATTTCTTCCCAGGTCTCCTCTCTTAAACTTATATTTGATACAAGTTGATTTTATGACTTTGTTGTTCGTGTAAGATGTTACGTACGTGTGTCTTATTCTTTGAGAGCTCGTTGTTTAATGAATATTCAAATTAATACTCCCTTTTCTTCATTACATGTATATATGTGTATATGTATATATAAGTCCGACATAATCTTAATGGTTCAAATTTGCTCCAAGGGACATCGGGAAAGAAGATTCCAAAATATTAGGATTGAACTTATTAAATATTTGATGTTATCAGCTTTACTTAAGCTGTCTACTAGCTATATATAGACTATAAAGCTATACATCACTTAACTTCTAATTTTCTCAATCCTTAAGATAACTTGTCTACTAATTATAGTAAAAATGATGTAAACTAAATCGCAATACACGTTATAGATCTCAAAGCTAATTAGCTCACGTCCTAGCTTGATAAATTCATCTTCAAAGATCTTAGTTAGGGGGATGGAAAAGATTAATTTTCTTAGAAAAACGAGTACACTGATTAACATTTGTACCAATCTTCGTGATCTCCACCAGGAGTTAAGATGTATATTAATCCCTAAATATGCAGTCTCTCTTTTTTCCTTTTTTCTTTTTTCTTTTTTTCTAAAAGGAGCATTTAGACCATAGGATATTGACCTTTTTTGAATCTCTTTATGCCTCAGCTTTCTTTTAAAGAAAACAAAGGGCAGCGTTTTTGTAAATGTATATGCAATTAAGAGAGAATTGCTTTTTGCTAAGTTCCAATTAAGTTTGATTGAGTTTTAGCTGGTACTTATATGAACTTTAATCATGCATGTTAAGATTACCAAACAAGTATTAATATATCATGTATATATATACACTGCTGATCATTAGTTTCTTGAGAGGTTGAATAGTACTGTAACTTGGAAGACAGTATGGCATGAAACAGTAGTAAGGTTTGGTCTTGACAATGAGCTTTATAATGTTTACGTTTAATATCAGGTATAGGGATACATAGGATAACTGGCCATATTGAACCTCGATGTGAGAGCATGGGAATCTCAGAGTCAGTTTCATGTGTGTGTGTATATATATATATATATATATATTATAGTCATGGATTTTTCAGTTAAGAGATCTACAATTTTACAATGTATTGCCTACCACCATCTTCCTGGGGATGAAGTGATACTGAAAATGACCTAATTATATGAAGAAAAGAAAAGTTTACTCTTTAGATGGTTCCACAGTTTAGAAGTTTATATTTAGTTTCTTTTTTCTTTTCCTTTTTCCTTTCCCTTTTTTTTTTCCGGTAAACAATATTTAAATTTCAGGATTTTTGTTCCTAATTGCTTATTTCTTGCAAGGTACGTATTAAGAGACTTAAATTCGATTGTCTTTCATTTCAATTATCCAGTAACGTTAATATATGTTCTAAATGAGAACTAGTAATAATTTTCTGAAATTTGTTGTATGTATGCTGGAAATTACGTTGTTGATCAGTTGAATAATTAGTGCTTTTTCAAGTGATGATAAAACTAAATATTTCTTTACATACGTATAGACCTAATTTCATGGAAAACTCTAGCTTACCTTCTTAAGGGAAGCTTTTATTATGGTTACCTGTATTATGGCTCTAGCTAGCTTACCTTCTTTCTTCTTGGATGAAATTAGGAAGAAGCGTTTAAGCACCTTATTTCACCAAATTATGGCTCTTATGAGTATGTGTATTAGGTTCTTGAGATCTCTCCCTTCCTCAAATTGGATATCTATATCTATGTATTCTTGAGAATCTCCCTGACTCAAATTGGATGTATACTTGTATACATATATATATATATATATATATGTATAATTATGTATTGGTATATAGGCACACAAACAAAAATAAATGAATGAAAGTCGAGGCTTGTAGCTCTTATATACCTTAAGAAATCGATCAAATTAAATAATTTACTTCTATTAATTTCAAGCAGAAGCATTTAGCAGTCTTTCTTTCTTTCTTTCTTTCCTTTCTTCCTTTTTTTTTTTTGTGGGATGGCTAGGTAAGAATTAATGACAAATAAAGTCTCTCCTTCAATCTCTCAATATCAACATAAGTTCCTTTAAAGATCAATTAAGATCCTTAAAGGAAAGAAATTTGAGCAGAAAGAGGAGGATCACTGAAGTTTGTAGCATATATTTTAGTACATATATAAATATACTTTAGTTAATTAAAAGGAATCTGAAAGTGATAGCTAAGAAAGTTTAAATAAGCTTGTTGAGTCCTTAGTAATTTGAATCCGAATAAGCTGGAACGAGATTAGCAAGAAATTGATAAGCACGAGGTCTAAACCTTTGAGTCACAGAATAAACAAAATCCATGAAATATGTAGTTTTATCTTTAAGTTGCATGCGTACGTTTTGTTTTCTTTTATATAGTTTTCCAAGTAGAATATGACGTAATCACAAATTTAAATAATTAATTAATGATTCTTTTTCGGTCCTATATCGGTCTGAGTGTATCTGGGGTTTCAAGAAACTTACCAGAATTGGTTTGAAGAAATAATGTGCATGACTGGATTAAACTTTTATGAGGATAAAATAAAACGTTATATGAACTGTGATATCAATGTGTAGACATTGTGTAATCATTCTTTTTGTTAGTCATTTTTCGGAAGGTATTTGAAAATAAGACTACATATATTGCCGGCATGTGTACTTTGATAAACATATATGGGATATATGAGGTAAGTGTAGTGTCTCATTGTCTCGGAAGTAATTAATTAGTATTTGGCTCCTCTTGAAAGATGGTTGTGATCATCTTTTTGTGTAGACATGTTTTATGAAAATTTAGAGTAACGTTATGAGACACCTTAAATATCAGGCACCATACAAGGTATCGATTTTTTACTGAAAAGATGAAATGATACTTGTTACGCTAAAATGCATATAACCGCGAGTGCATGAGTCGTATACAAGTAATAAAGTGATAAGAGAATTGTTGATCCCACGAGAAATTAGGTATTAAATTGTCTCTAAGTACCGAAATTATCGTAACCTGACTTTATCTAGGCAACCAAACTAAATGAATTTATAATTGAATAAATACAAATATAAATATAAATATAAATATAAATATAAAATATAGAAACTCTATGCACAAATGTACTAGGAGATTGAATTCACCTAACTATCAACTATTTCTTTTGATCACCTATTGTATTCAAATCAATTATTACTAGTTTATAAGCCAAGAAACCAAAAGTATTTCTACTCCCTCTCTCGAGTGTCGAGTGAAATCATTCCTAAATCTCGGTTCCAGTATCTCTATTCCAAACCTAGAAATTAAGAATTCATTATGTTCAATGGTTCTTTATTCATGGTTTCAAAGGAATTATAGGTTCTCTTAAACTCTACAAAATCTTAAGTTGTACTATTCTATAGTTGTTTCTAAAATTCCCTTTCTCAAGTTCCAAATTCTAGAAAATCAAATCATTCAACTAGTAGCTAATTAGTTGAGAAGCATTAAGCATGGAATAGTATAAATAAATTCAAGAACAATATCAAAGAACATATTAGAAATCAAGACATAGAATTAAAGTCTAAGTTACATTATTCCCCAAGCATATAACAATTAATTCAACATATGAGAATTTAACACTAATCTCAATAAGAATTTCATATATCCAAATATATTCAATAATCAAACATAATACAAAATTTAAATGAGACTAGGGTGAGAAAGAGGATCAGAAAAATTTTTTTGTTGATGTAGAACTTCAAGCTTCAATTCTTCAAGTAACTCTCTCAAGCTTCCTCTCCAAAATTTAGCTCCAAAGCTCTCTTCTCTCTATGAATTTTGAGCTCTCACGTTTATGTTTTCTTTTCAACTCTCCACATATGAAATGGAGGATTAAGGATGTATAAAGAGCTCCAAGGAGACCTAGGCTAGGTGGGATGTCAACCATTCGATTAGATAGCATCAAGGGTCCAAATTGGCTCTAAAGACTCGCTAAAAACGCACTTTAGGACGCTGCATAGTGCTGCGGTGCTTCCTGATAAGTCTAGAACTCAGCATGACAGCTTTTCTTCCCGATAGTGTCGTTTCTTCGTTTTACTTCTGTTTTGCCTGATTTTCATTGTGTTGCGTTCGTATCGGACTCAACTTTCATCCAAAATGGCTGAAATACCTATATTTAGCACCAATTTATCTTGATTCTCATTTAATCACAAGAACTATAAAAACAAAGTAAAAACATATCAAACCAACATAAATGTTTAAGAACTTACAACTATTTAAGCTGAATGATACTTGATTTGTGAGTAAATTGATCACTCATCAATACTTTAGATGGGATCCATCTTCTAACACTACTTGTCCATTTTCCAATAAAAAAACTGACACTTCTTGTAATACGAGTCTCCTTACTCAAAAAGTTAAGGCTAATTCTAATTGATGGGTGATAGCCAAGCTGAAAGTATAGACTCTAGATATTCTGAAGGATTTATAATGCTAATAAGAGTGCTTGCGCTACGAGATGGGGTGGTATTGTTGTTTAATAATAAGGAGAAAAATGTCTACTCAAGTGTAATTATATTTTGAGAAAACTATGAACCAAATGAGTCATATTTACATAAGAAGAGAAGATTATTGGCACTAATTGTAAGAGAGATGTCGATCGTGACTTTCTTGTGTAGATGTGTTTTGGAAAGGGAAAGAAAAAAAATCGAGGTGGACGAATTAAAGTGGATAGTACAAATTGTATACAGGTCTGAGTCTTCACAGTTCATACTATGGTAAATAATTATAATTATTGTCATATTATTTATCAGGCTCTCGGGGGAAAAATAGCTGTAGGGATGGCTTGTAACCTGACGGAAAATCAGTCAGATTGCCAATACGTAAGTTAGGTTAATTTAATTACAAAAGATATTATTAGCTATATTAATTTCAGTCCCAGAGGTAATTTAAGAAGGGAAATTGCATACTTCATTGAAGTATGTGAATCACATATTTGTAGTTTTATTACATGATCGGCTTGGAAGTACTTGATTGAATTATTTGACTGCGAGTAAGAATACTCACTCCTCAACACTGGAGAGTATTTATATTTTATATTCATAGAAATTTGCTGTAATTAGAGAAATAGTTATTATATGTATATGATTATTTGTACGTATATATTGTACAATTCGCATTTATATGATATATGTAAATATATACATATACTTATATGTGTTTGTGTGTTGGTATTTCTAGAAAGAGATCATATATGTGCTCCAAAAGCACAGAGTTATCAAGGGAAAAGAATAAAGTTTGTCACAAATTAGCATAAAAAGTTTCAAAAATTAGAAAATTACACGTCTAAAAAAGCGCTTTTTTTTTATCATCTTGTTGTTCTTTGGAGATGCATCAGCATAAACAAGACCATAGAGCGGTATACTCAAAGGAAAGCAAAGGATGGAGGCCTCAGCAGTGCTAAAGCGGTTTCAGAAGATCATGAGCATCAGGTAGGTAGCTAGCCTGGTCTATATCTTTTATTATTCTAAATACACGTTTGGTTGGTTTAAGACTAAAACTAAATATATAGCATTTACAAGTACTTTGAAGTTTTGAGTTAATAATTTAATGAGGCCGACCATTTAACTAATCATAGTAATGTGAATAATGGAACACAAACCATGGTGATCACAGTGCATTAATTAGGATGTGTGTGGAGGGTAATTGTAATGGACAATAATCCCTTTTTCTGTATGATCCACCTTCGCGTTGAGGTCAGCCCCATAGGCATCGTACATGCACTAGGTTTGTCCGAATTTTCCTACCATATAAAAGTTATTAGCTTAGCTAGCTAGGAGGGGTTGATTTTTGGAAGTGATGGTAGTGATATAGTCATTGAGTGTGAGTCATTCTTCATTATAATGAAAACCCTGCGGAGTCAAAGTAAAAGTAGTTCTCGTAGTGTGACTATAAACATTGTATGTAATTTGCTTGTTTTGTATTATAGTTAGTTAATATTAGAGATTAGAGCTTAATTCATGACATTAGTATACGTATTTATAAGGTCGACATAGAAATTGACGCTTATTTTTAGTTTGAAAATGGATCTATATATTACTTTCCCATTGCAACCACCTGACCAGCCTTTCGTCTTATCAAAATTGGTTTTCTAATAATTAGGAAAATATCACTTCTCACTAATTACTTGACTAATTAAGTTTTGGAAATGACTTAACTTGCTAGTCTCATTTTGAATTGGGACTTGGCCTCAATTAATATTTGGTACAATAAGCAAATGTAAATTTGTATAAAATTAGTGATGACCACATGCAGTTTTCAGTACGACTATATATATGTACACACACTAATTGATTCAGCTAACAGTATACCAGTTCATTCACATGACGTGGGAGACTCAGAATATGATAATATAAGGCCTTTCATACGCATATATGTTTATGTATATATATAAATACCTTTTAATTTGTGTTAATTGATGGAAACAAAGTTCTTTCGCTAGCTTTTTATCATTTTCACTTTCCTAGAACAACATAAGAACTGAGCCTATATTATCTTTGGGAAAAAGTACTGATTAGAAATTAAGACTAGCATATTTTTTCTTATTAGCTAGTCACTGCCATATATATACGGTAATTAATGTTGATCAGTATATACATACACACAAGATGTACACAGACACGCACAGCAAGTAGAAAGAACGAAGCTGTTAATCACTATTCGTATATACATGCATGTGAGCCCTGAAATCCGTTTCAGGATCCTCGTGGTGTAGCAGCCAATTGTAAGGTAAATTCTTTTTTATAAAGGTAAAAAAATCTTAGGTCTTAAATTTTTGCCTGACCCCATAATTAGTAGCTTAGTAATAATAATTTGCACGACATTTCATCAGGAATCAATTCTCTCAGATGAAAGAGATCAAATGATATTAGCTTGTCTTCAATGGAAAGAGAAAAAAGCATAAAGAAAGAAAGAAAGAAAAAAAAAATCTGTTGGGCAAAATATACCCTGATGAACATGTTTCTCTTGCTTGAGAATGCTGTCTCTGTCAAATTGAAATATGCATCGAAATGCTTTGTTTTAGGCAGTTTCATTCGAGTAACATTGGATGATCTGTTTATTGCAGTCTGCTATGAGCAAGGAAGACACATTTAGCATGGCAAAGAAGATTGAGCATCTTGAAGTTTCTAAACGGTTGAATGCTAATTACTTTGCTAGACTACTATACTATAGAATTTTGAGCTTTTTATTTATTTATTTATTTTTAAGTTCTAAAACTAACAGTTATCAAATTTGAGATTAACTTCCACAAATGACATCTATTGTAGGAAGCTTTTGGGGGATGGCTTGGACTCATGCTCTATCCATGAGCTACAACAGATAGAGAACCAGTTGGAGCGAAGCTTAGGAAAAATTAGGGCAAGAAAGGTACCACTCAATTTTCTTTTCTCACTAATGTTATTGCTTTTCCCATCTAGGGCTTTCATTTATATTTCTCAAAAAGTCAAATAATAGCTGATATTTCTAAACTTTTTCTTGCTCTTTGCCTATAAGAATCAACTATATAAGGAGCAGATTGAGCATCTTAAGGAAGAGGTAAACACATATCTATAATCTATTTGTATAATGAATCTATCCCTTTGTTTTAATGCTGATAATTGATATCTTCTTGTGCTTTTCAGGAGAGAAGTCTACTAGAGCAGAATGCTAAACTTAGGGAGCAGGTACCTTTCTTTTCCTCACCTAGCTGCACTTGATCATGACACTTAATCCAAGCAATCTCTTTATCGTTTCTTTTGGGGGATAGTTGGAAGTAACTCTTGCACATGCTAGTTTCAAAAGATGCATTTTTTCTAGAGTGAGATCATAGATATGGCAATCATGTAACTGAAAAATGCAATGTCCATATATTAATAAATATCATTTACACTAATCTTTCAATTGTTTTTTAAGAACCATTCAGGGTTTGATTGTGCTAAATAAAATCAATTTAGTGAGGCTACTGAATTTTGATTCGAAGTATCAAGACTACAACAAAACAACTATAGTTTTTCCTGGTATAATATTTTTATGTTTTCCATATTGAGATATTAATCTACTATTCTTTTCACTTTTAAAAAACCGAAACTAAAATGTGAAAATATTACCAAATTAATGAACCTTGTATGTGTTTGTGTTTGTGTATATACAATATATACACTTATATGTAGGACTGCATACATGTATTTGTGTATGTATATATATATATATATATATATATATATATATCTTTCTCTAACATTGGATATTTCAGTGTGGCATGGTACCACTACTTCCCTCAACTGAGCAACCAGAAGTAGTACATAATATTGGTCAGAATATGGAAGTGGAGACGGAATTGTTCATAGGTCTACCAGAGAGAAGAAAATAGTGACCAAAACCCAAATATATATACACAGGTTCATTGGTAATAGTATATGCTCCGCTCTTACCCCAAAAAAACTTTCACAAGTTCATTATATTTTTTCTTTCAGCTGTCACTTAAGACTTTTTTGCGCTGAAAATAATCGAAACGCAAATAACTCTTTAAAGTTTCATGATGTGTATTTGAAAAAAAAAAAATACACGGTAACACGAAGGTGTTAATTGTCCCCTAAAATTACTAATCTTCCCTTAAGAGTGTTGTATATGATAACCGGGCATTTGTATATTACTCAAAATTATATCTTATTTCGTGTGTTGTGTCATGTTCATGAGTTTTTGCTTGATTGCAAGTTTTATTAGTATTTTTTCTTCAATTCTATTAGATGATGTGGATATTGCCAGCTTGATTGTGATGTTAGGGCAAATGATTCAAGTTAGTAGCAAAATAACCCCAAAAGTAAAAAAGAAAATAGCAAAAAGTCTTACCATCTCATTTAATTCTTGTTGTAGAAAACATCCAAAAAAGAGGTCACTGTTTTCAATGTTAGGTATATTATTCTTATTGTTATTATTTAAATTAGTTCTATGGTAGCCTCACAAGGTTTAACTGCTCAAGTTTCAGCTTTCAAAACAATTTGGAGCTATGAATCCAGCAGTTCAAATATCCAACTGCTTAAGGGCCATGATGTAGATATATGTGTTTCTGCGAAAATATAAAAGTACAAAATATGTATATAATTTTCATTTAGCGCTTTATTTTTTCAGTACAAGGTTTTCTCGTCTGTCCTCAATTTTTTTTAAAAAAAAGTTCTCTTCAAGAATGCCATACCAATTTTATTTTTTTCAAAAAAGAAAAAAAGAGAATCAAATTTCAATCTAACAATACCGTTAAAAGCGGGGAATCCCTAGTAATAAGTATGAAAAGCGTTTTTCAACCAAAAAAAAAAAAAATGAAAAGCATTTATCAGAGGGGAAAAAAAAGGTACGAAAAGCATTAATTTAGGGACATGAAAGATATCCAACATTAAAAAAATGGTAAATTGCGTCACTAACCCCCAAAGTTCTATGTATTACGGTATTGGCATACTGGTCCCCGATCTTTTATGATTGGGATTTAAATCTTGAATACCCATTTTTTTTTTTTTTTTTTTGGAATGTTAACATTTTATTTTTAGCATGTAAATCCCTGAGAAACTGTTTGTCTTCAGCGATATCGTTGTCCCCTAGTCACTCGGTCTAAAAAATTTATGGAGACAAAAACGGCACCCATCTTACCCAACTCAAATATTTGAAAAAGGAAATGACATTTGGCAGAATCTATCTTCTAATTGCTCTAGTTATTTTTTTTTCCTTCTCATATATTTTCATAGAAAAAATTTGGTTTTCTGTTATATTTTTGTACTTCAAAATATGACCATGTAATTAATATGTAATAATTTTTTTTCTATGTTGTGAGCGAATTTTCGCAGGTTAATTACATGGACAAATTTTGAAAAATAAAAAAAATACAATAGAGAAACAAATCTTTTCTTTTAAAAAAATTAACATAATAATAATAATAATAATAATAATAATAATAACCAGAGAGCAATGAATTAGAAGATAAATTGGCCTACCATTTGTTTTTCTTTAAATATTTGAATTTGGGTAAGAAGAACATTTGTTTTGTCTCGTTAAATTCCCGAAAATGGGCTCATGTGACCAACGCGTGCTCTCTTAACATTTGATTTGGAAGAAAAATGACCAAGTGACTAACGGCGGTGTTCGTCACTTGATGAAATTAACGATTTGTATAATCTCTTTGGAGATATTGATCTAAACACTGTCCCCCTAGTACAGTCTTTTGCAACTCTTTGGAATGGGATCCTCAAAGTTCCTGAGCCCTAGTTGCTTAATGAAATTGACGATTTCCACCAAAAAAAAAAAAAAAGTACTCCTTAAAAAGCATTGTAAATATCAAAAAAATAAAAAAATACAAAATAAAAAAAAGGAAATTGGGAACCAATACGCAAGAATAGTATAAAGTGAGTACCAATAACTTAATTTACTCAAACAAGAAAATGAGACGAGAGAAAGAAGAATCATTGCCATATGGATATCCAAGTCACTAGGGCTAGCGGTAAAAATAAGCTCAGAACACATGTTCTGAGTACCACAATGTGGGCTCATATCTTCTGTCGTTAGGGTGTTTTTCATCCCTACGACATTTTGTTTTTTCACATAAATATTGGGTAAATATACCAAATATCTTTCTAATTTTAACCTTTAACTTCAAAATTAGAAGTAGGTGTAGTTACAAAGTATTTATGGGTTATCACTAAAAAAAAACTACTATAAAGTATAATCTTTCTGCAAATTAAACTATAATTTTGACATGTGTAAAATTATATCTCTATATTTTAAATCTCTATTAATTTATACTTTCTGCATATAAGTTGACTAACAAGTTTCTCACTAAATACAGAATCTGAATTAATAATATCTTATTTTTGCTTACTAGCACAAAAAATCTATTGAAAATAACTTAAAACAGTTAGCATAAATCACTCAATTTGTATCCAGAAAGTACAAATTTACAGAAATTTAAAATATGAAAGTATAATTTTGTATAAACCAAAAGACATGATTAAAAAATTATAGAAAGACCATTTTTCGGGTATATTTTTACAGTTATCCCATTATTTATTTCTATTTTGATAAAGTAATTCCTATTTTTCCAGTTGAAGTTAAACTCTATGTGGAGTTTTTTTTTCTTTTTTTTTCCCCTATCTTTCTTGTTTTTTTTTTTTTTTAATATCAAGATTGCATGATTTGTTAGATATTATGCAAGTCCGGGAGAAACTTACGTGATGTATTAGATATGATGAATAGCTGTTATAAAGTAGATATTAGGATAATTACTAAAAGTCCAAAATCCAAATGGCATAATTTTGATGAAATATGTAGAAAATTGTGCTTTTAATATTGGCTTAGATTAAATTCAATGTCAGTCATAAGGAAAGGACAAAAATATTTCCGAAATTTCTGAAATTTAATGATATTGAAATGTCTTTTGAGGTAAAAAAATTTCTGGAAAAAATTGGAAAAGTATCAGACAAATTTTGGTAAAAATATCGATATTGGTAACTCATAGTATAATTTTTCTAAAAATTTCGGTAAAAATATCGATATTAGTAATTCATAGTATAATTTTTCTAAAATTTCGAAAAGTTTCATAAAATTTTTGGGGAAATTTCAAAATATGAATAAAAATAAAAAATTGATAAGTTTCTTTTTTTCATAAAATTTTAAAAAGTATAATAGTTTTATAACTTTTTATACATCTTATATAATATATTTCAACATATTTTTTTAAGTATAAATATTTCTACAATCTAATTATATTAATCATGCTTTTTAAATCCATATCGGTAATACATTCATATATTTTCAATAAATATATGGGGTTCTATTTCTAAATTATACAAAACATTTTATCAATTTTTTATTTTACAAAAAATTTCCATTAATTTTAGTATTTTTCTAGAATTTATTCCGATATAGATATTTTCTTTAATATTTTCATAGATACCGATATTTTTTTGATTGTCATAAGACTCGTAATCATACCACACAACCCAACCCAACCCAAAAATAAATAAATAAAATAAAAAATAGACTATTAAATGTACGAGTCATTAAAAATTTTGTCCTAAATCCATGTATTAATTCATACTATCAAACATTTCCTTTTTTTTTCCCAGAAAACAAAAGGCATTTCCTATTTTTGGTTCAAAATTATTATTTGTCTGCTTTATACGTCATCAGGCTGCTCTAATTCTTTAGAATAAGGAACAATGTAAATCAATTTTTTTTTGTTTTTTTCCCCCTTAATGGAAAGAACACGTAACGAGTCGTAAGTTTACCAATATGTTAATTTCTGGAAAGTCTCACATTTCTTCGGAGTAAAGAAAATATGAATTTCTCACTTCATATTGTGTTGGAGAGTTTACAAGGAACGTATATTTACTTATATAAACGTGCTATGAAAAAAAAAATTATTTCAATAAATAAGAGGGATGCATAAAAAAAATTAACAATACAATATTACAAAGTAAAATGTAATTTTCGTGCTGTTTAATTGACTTTCGATATAACCGCACGAAGAATTTCATTAAAAAAAGTTGTAATTCTATACTCTTCTAATTTTTGTTGAAAAGTGTAAAAGATGGTAATATTTCCCACTACTTTTAAAAATAAAAAATAAAACACTTATTTACTGGTATAGACCGTTTATTGAGAATTTTAAACTTCAAGATACTGTGTATATATATGTATAGGTTACAAATCAAGATATTAAACGTTTTCTCTCAAGATTTTTGTCGACATTCAACTAAATCTCGAAATATAAATCTTAATAAGTCGTCCTTTTTTTTTTTTTTTTCGTTTCGTTTGAACTTAAATATGCATTGTNAAAAAAAAAGGCCGAAGAAGTTAGATTTAGATTAAATAAAACCAAATAAAATAAAATAAAAATAGATAAAGAAATAGTCACCGTTTCTTCCACGTTGAGCAATCTCTAGGTGGGTCCCCACCGTCCACGTTGCCACGTTTCAGTTTCCCATTGGTTGGTATTCAGTTTTATTCGTCTGGTCAAGTAGAGATCTAAGACTCGAAGCAACTGTAGTAGCGTTCTCTGGAAAAAAAAGCTATATGCTCCCATCTCTAAATAGTAGAGACAAAAAACAAATCTTTAAAGTCACACAACTTCAACATACATACAGATACAGTTGCTGATCTAACAAGTAAAACCAAATTAAAGAAACCTAAAACCCCAAAGCAAAAGCAAAAGTAAAGTAAAGGAAAGCCAAAGTTGAAAAACAAAAGCCAAAGCCTGCTTTAGATTTATTTATTTATTTGTCTATTTTTGGGTTATTTCTATTTCTTTTTTAATCTTTGGTTTACTCCTTATTTTTGGGAAACCAAGAAGGGTTGAAGAGCTGAGAAAGAGAAAGAGAAAGAGAAGCAGTCTAGTGAGATGGGTTCTTTGACTGCTGCTCCTCTTATCCCATTAAGGAAGATCAAACCTTCACTCTCTGAGCAACAAAACTCACTCTTTTCTTGTAGAAGAAGACCCAAGAAGAAGAACCATGCTATTGTTCCGGTGAGAACTATCTTTTATTTATTTATTTATATTTCTGTATTTTTTTTTTTTTTTTGGATTAAAAAGAAGAAGAATGATGAAATATTTGATTGGTCAGGTTGCAAGGTTATTTGGGCCAGCCATTTTTGAAGCATCAAAATTGAAGGTTCTTTTTTTAGGAGTGGATGAAAAGAAGCACCCCGGGAATCTTCCAAGAACTTATACACTTACTCATAGTGACATAACCTCTAAACTCACTTTGGCTATATCACAGACCATAAACAATTCTCAGGTAATACTTTTATAATTTTATAACTAATTTTTGAGTTATGGCGAATACCCAGATACCAGATCGTTTGTTTTCTTGTTTAGTTTATTTTGTTCGATCTGAATGACAAATAAAAAAAAAATAAAAAAAAAAACAGGAAAACAGGGGTGACCCCTACCAAAAAAAAAAAAAAATTTAGGGCTATAATTTTAATTAAAGTTTGAATATTGTTACAGTTGCAGGGATGGTACAACAAGTTGCAAAGAGATGAAGTTGTAGCAGAGTGGAAAAAATTCAAAGGGAAAATGTCTCTACATGTTCATTGTCACATAAGTGGAGGCCACTTCCTATTAGATCTATGTGCTCGGCTTAGATTTTTCATCTTCTCTAAAGAACTTCCTGTGGTAATTAATCATAATTAATATTTATTAGAAACATTTTCCTCCTATTATTTTTATTACTATTATTAATTTTTCATATATATATATATATTTACATGAATAGGTTTTAAAGGCGTTTGTTCATGGAGATGAAGACTTGTTGAACAACTACCCAGAATTACAGGAAGCATTGGTATGGGTTTATTTCCACTCCAATGTTCCAGAGTTCAACAAGGTGGAATGCTGGGGCCCACTTAAGGATGCGTCATCAGGTGGGGTCCACAACGAGATGATGACGATGAAGAAGAAGAAGAAGGTGAGTCCAATAAGCAACTGGGATTTGCCGGAGAGGTGCGTAGAAGATTGTAGCTGTTGTTTTCCACCTATGACTATGAGCTCAATTCCATGGTCAGAAGAAGTTGCCAATGGGAATTAAATTAGATACGGGCCCCACCAGCAAACGCAATATACGCCCCAAAACGACGTCGTGTCATTGATGATCATGGTCATCATGATAATGATAATGATGACGATAATTGGTCTTGTTGTTGTTATTATGATTTAATTGTTATTTTTTGTGTGTATTGTTATGGGGTCTGTGAAATTTGTTGGTTTTAAAAATGTAAATACTTAGTTCAGCAAATTCTATATGATCAAGTAATAGTACAATCTTATTCATTTAAGTTGGTAATGTTTGTCGGAATTAAATTGAACAAAATCATGATTTTTTTTAATTAAAATTAAACGAGTGAAAAAAAAAAAGTTGGGTAAATTATGGGTTGCTTGATACTAATTTTACTTTTATCTCATTTTTTGGTGCGGAAGAAAGATGTAATCTGTGATGTGATCGGTTGGTCCAAGGTTTGAGGGTTGTGTGTGTGTGTTTGGGGGGGTCAGGGGTTCAAACCTTGATAGTGTGTGTGTGTCATTTTCCTTTAATTTGTAGTAAGTGGTGGTCATTAGTTAAGTCCATTTTTAAAAAAAAAAAAAAAAAAAAAATCTGTGATGTGATCGGCGTGTGTAATATTAAATTTAAAAGAAGGACAAAAGATCCCATGATGGTTTTTATCCCGTGACTTTTGAAATTTGTCTCATCGCCACCCGTCCTAAAAACTAGGAGAGTTTTGTTGTTTGCCCCTAAAAAATTGTAAGGGTGAAAACGTAATTACATGATGTTAGCTTCTATAAATGAGTAATATTAGAAAGTAGGAATATATAAAATATACATACAAACTATGTACACAATGAGGTATCATTAATTTTAAGCACTTATAATTTATAAAATAGGGCCGCACTTTATATATAAGTGGCTAAAAAAACATATCACATCATTGTGTGTATATCTTGTGTATATATTTTATGTGTGTCTAGTATTACTCTTCTATCAATTTCAAACTATATTTTTGACTTACAAGAGAAAAATTTACAGAATCTACAATTACAATATTTCAACGAAACTTCTCACAGCACACACTATCTACTAAGATGATAGAAGAAAAATAAATACACCTTATGATGTGGCATATTGAAATTTCACAAAGGATAAAAAATAAGAGTAATAATAGGGATACCAAAATCTTGCACTAAAAACTTACACCTTATGATGTGACATATATTTCAATCACTCTTTATTTTGAAGTGGAATCATACCACTTAAAATTATGTAAGTTATGTGGCTAAAAATAATGTCACATCACATGTGAGTTTGTAGTGTCCCAATCTTTACCCAAACAACAAGAATTGATGATTGCATATATTTAGCCGCACCCAAAGAAAAAAAGGAAAAAAATAAAAAGAGAAAATAAAAAGAATGCAGTTGGTAGAGCTTTCTAAGCCCATCGAAAAAAAAAAAAAAAACAAAACAAAAAAAGCCCTCCATGTGCTTTATAAACTAAAGAAAATCTCCAGGCACTAGTAGAATTTCGATCTCTGCTCTAGTATTGCATCGAAGAAGAAAGATTGGCACTATTTGAGCAAAACATTGTTAAAAGATGAAGAAAAAAATTTGAAAACCTCGAAGCTAATTTAGTACAATTATATTTTTGTCCCTTATAATTTTTAACGCCTATTTCCAGTTAGAGTAACTAACAGAATTTTCATAATTTTAGGGGTATTGAATTTTAAAAGTCAATAGTAGAAAAGCCAACTCTCAACAAAAGTATAAGGGGCTATTGAGTCCTTTATCATTAAAAGAACATCTCACACGTGCTTGACTGTTTTTAGAGTTTGGATCAAAATCGGCTTGAATCCGTAAACTCGTCTATTAAACATATCAGGTTTAGGTTAACTTACCAACTCGAAACAGACCCACAGTGACTCGTTTATTAAATAGGTCAATCCATATATAACCAATGTAATACATATTTTAAAATTATAATATTTTTACTATGTATGAATGGACTACTTCTTCTTCTTTTTTTTTTTTTTTTCCAAAGACTTTGTTATGCCTATATATTGAGATTTAATATGAAATCTATTTGTTTGTGGTAAATTTTGTGCTTTAGACTTTGTTATGCCTATATATTGAGATTTGATATGAAATCTATTTGTTTGTGGTAAATTTTGTACTTTAAAGTCATATAATGTGTATGAATTTATGTTAAATATGTTTAAAATATACATATATATATTAGCTAATTTAAATTAAACAAGTTAATGGGTAGTGTCGGGTCAACTTGACCTGAATATAATCCATTTGAATAAATATGTTATATTAGCATATCGGGTCAGTTCGTTTATAAATGGGTCGTATTCGGATTATAATTTATGACACGACTATTAAATTAGTCAAATTTAAATTGAGATATGTATTATTATACATATACGTTAACACAATATAAATATAACTAGCCAATACGAACACGATCTACTGATACGAATTGTCACCTCTACTCATAAATCAATATCTTTTGATGTATGTCAAAATCAAAAAGATATTCTATGGATAAAAAATAATTGCAGTGACAAATAAAATTAATGAGCTTTTTCACTACTTATTGTATTATTCTTACGAAAAAATAGTTGAGTGTTGTTTTAATAGAAAAGCTTTCAATGACACGAAAATTCGAGGATCAAAATTAAAATTTTAGTCAAACGTGATTAAACCAACGAATGTTAGTGCAATTTATTTCAATATCATGAGACGTTAATATAATTTTTCTTTTTTGCTCATGAGATTATTCAAACAATATTATGAATATAATTTTTCTTTGGATATTTGAATCAAATGGAATGAAGGTTTTGAGATTAGTGTAGAACACCTAACACCTATGGAGCTTGTAGTGAAGAAGCAATACGGATGTTCTGACGATCATTTCCCGTCCAGGCATATGGTTGCCCGATTAATAATCATGTTAATAAAAATATAAGAATTAAACTAAAGTTATTTGGAAAGTGAGTGCATTAATGCTATTTAAGCTGTTAATCATTATATTGGTGTAACGATTTTATTGCTGGACATTTTGTTTCTTTCTTTAGAGGAGGGAGTGGTGGCCACTTGCTAATTTATGTTTATTTACGAATGATGTTTTTTTTACCGAGGAAATCCCCGTCTGTATTACACATTTAGTAGTAGAAGACATCTCTTAATAAAGATTCCCTTATTTACCCTTAAAAAACACCAAAGTAATTTGGTTTTCTTACATGACTCGATTAAGGAGTAGATTGATAAGAACAATTCTATCTAATTAATTGTATATTAGTCATTTTGAGAAAGATACGAGAAGTATTTTTACGAGTGACTCATGTTGATAATATTTTCTTTTTCTTTTTCTATTATTATTATTATTATTTTAATCAAAATCTCTACTATCAAAATGACTTTTATAAGGAATGACTCGGCCTAGACATTTTCATTCATCACTGATCAAGTTTTCACCGGTCCTAAATAGTAGCTTTGTATTTAATTAATACATTCAAATTAAAGAGGATTTTTTTCCCCCTGTTATTAGTTTAACATTCATGACTGATAAACGATTCATGATTGGACAGATATTCATTTTGAATTAAAATCAAGATGTGGATTTTTCAAGAAGAAAAAGACGAAAAACACTGATTCAATTTATGGAAGAAAAAAGAAAAAAAAAACGTGTATAAACTATATATTAGGTTGTAAACATTGATAATGATGAACAACTGAACAAGCAGGACGAGCCAGCTCTCCCAACAATAATATACTTTGTCCTAGCCTGAAGCCGTGTCCCTGTCCGAGTAACCAGGCCAGGTATATTCTTAACCACATGTTTTTATTTATTTTTCATGTTTTTGTATAATGAATATTTTGTGTATACTTCCTTTAACATATTTCTGAACTAATATTATTCATTTTCAAACTGTATATGTTAATAAAGGAGAAATCTATAAATTGACGATTTTAACCTCAAAAAAAAAAGGAGAAATCTATAAACTCCCAAGAGTAGTTAGCAAGGTGCTCTATTCTCCTATTTAGGGATGATGAGGTTAAGGATTCAAATCCCTAAGTGATATTTGAGAATCCAACTGAATGTGAGTGATTTTAAGAAGTGACTCACTATTTTTATCTCATCCGTTTTTTTATTTACAAAAAATAAAAGAAGAAATCTATGATAAAGTTGTTTCGTTGGGAGATATCGGCAGAATTTTTTCTTTTTAAACAGTTGGATCAAATGAACCCTACCAACCAGGATGAATCTTAAACTGCTAGAAAATAATGCTGTAGAGCTCTTCATTTGGTTATATCGGTAAAACTCATTAATATAATCTTCATTTTTTTTAAAAAATTGGTAACATTCATTCTGATATAAAATGATGTCAATCTGGTAAGTTATGGAGACTAATGTACTCCCATAACATTTTGATGAAAAATGTACGACTCCCATAACACTGCTTGTAAATTTTATTTCCGTAAGTTTTGGCGGATGGGGTGGCCCAATTGTGGGGGTTAGACATTTTATTTTGGTTGGAAAAGATGATAGGGTTGAAATTATCTTCTGCCTTTTCCTCCATGTCATCACGTCTTTTTCGAGTAAGCCAGTGACCAAATAGTAGGATATGATTATCACATTAAATTCAAATTGTTAGTGAAAAAATAAAGTTTCCCATTTCTAATTTACATGTGATTGTTTTAATTTGATATTGGTGGCCCCTTTAAACTAGTTCTATTGTACCAATTGCTCCCACTCAATTTTGTTTGCTTCTATGTCTTTATTAGTTTTTGTTTCGATTATGCCCCACATATCTTATAAATATTTTATATATTTTTTCTTTTTATTTTATTTCTCTATACTTTTCTGAATGGTTTATTTCTCTGTACTTATTAGTTTTTTTTCTCACCGATTTTCATCCAAAAAAAAAAAAATTGTCATGCAGTATTTACTGGCTTTAATTAAGTTTATCGATTAAATGACAAAGAATCTATATATCTATATATCTATATCTATATCTATATATATATATATATTAAGCCTGAAGCTCAAAACTCTGATAGTTTCTTTGGTCACCATTTTATTTTAAAATTTTTAGAAAAATCCTAATTTTTTCATGATATGATTGGTCCGATCATTATTTTTCTTTACTATGATTGGTTGTAATATATACATATATTATATAATATTGTATTTAATTTAATATTAATGATATCTTATAATAAATTTAGTTCATCGAATCGAACAAATGATTGTGCTACATTCGTCTCATCAAAATAAATATAGAGAGAGATAAAAACATAATTTAATGTTTTATAAAATATTATATTTAATTTAATATTAATGATTACTTATATTAAATTTAATTCATCGAACGTCAAAAAATTGTGTTACATTAGTCTCATCAAAATAAATAAAGAGATAAATATATTTTTTGATGCTAAAATACATTGAACCTAACTATATCTTTGATCATTATTCTATTTTTAAAATTTTTAGAAAAATCTTAATTTTTTCATGATATGATTGGTCCTATCATTATTTTTCTTTGCTATGATTGGTTGTAATATATACATGTATTATATAATATTGTATTTAATTTAATATTAATGAAAGCTAATAATAAATTTAATTCATCGAACAAATGATTGTGCTACATTCGTCTCATCAAAATAAATATAGAAATAAATATATTTTTTAATGTTGAAATACATCAAACTTAACTATACATTAGGCTTAATATATGCAATATTAATACAACTCGCGCAAAGCGCAGTATAACGACTAGTTTATAATAATTAAGTACACTTCAGATTTCTTTTTATTTGGATAAATCAACTGTTTGTAAACTTTGTTTCCTTTGTTAAAAGTTTATTTTGGATGCCGAATCTAATAATGTTCTCATAATTAAACTCCCACTATAACATGTATTCTACATGTGTATGGCTCCTTGTAGAGAGGGTTTTACGGGGAAAAAAATGGTCAGCTTCTTTTTTGGATGCAAAAAATTTCTGATCTCTCTGACAACAATTAATAATCGAATACAAAGGGGGTTAGAAAAAAAATATTAGGATTTGAACGTATATGATAAAATACAAAAAGAAGGGCATGTGAAAGGAGAAATGAGAGTACGTTTAATTATTAGGAAGCTTATTTTTAATGGTATAATCAAGTAAAGATATTGAAAGCTATTGCTGATGCTGACGAACTCAGAATCATGTGACTTGTTGTGAGATCTCACGCTAGGTACAATTATGATTTTTGTTTTTTGTTTTTTTTTTTTAAAATAATGAGCTACAAATATTACGCTGTTGTATATAATGTGTGAAAAGTCCAAAATACATCAGAGATGCCACTGGGCGTAGCTCTGAGCCTCATGGTCACGGTCACGGACACAGCTTCATTCGAATGATGAAAAGAGACATAACTCTTGTGCCTTAATTAGGTAAGTACAGATATTTCCAGCTTACTTTAGCAAGCACTGTTTGGGAAAAAAAAATTGTAACCCAAAGTTGCTAAAGAAACCCAACAGATAATAAACCATGCTTTATTGGTCTTTTTCGTTTTTAGATCGGTTGGGTTGTGTGTTTTGTTCTTCCTTATTTTTTATTTTAACTTGTTAAGAAATAGGATTTTGAATCTATTTTACTCCTAAAACATTGCTCTCTTTTGTTTTTAGTCAATTTGAATCTTTATAATTTTTTTTTTTACTAATATTTATTCTGACAAACATATACTAACAATAACATGAGGCAATACATAAGTTTTGTTGCGGAATATTTTTCTTTTTTCGGATGCCCATCAAATATTTAAAAAGTCAAGATGCATTTTACAAGGCATAAAGCAAAAATGCTTCAAAAATGTAAAAAACGAAGATGCCATTAATGCCTATATAGGCCTCTCCATTGAGCTTGAGGGACATGAGCAAAAAGAAGAAAAATAAGAAAAGAAAGAACGAAAGGAGAAAGAGAAGAATGGGTTGAGAGATAATTTCTCACATCAATTTCTTTGTATTGGCATTTATATTTCTTGTACTATAATATTATTATAAACTAATTATTATTATTCATAACTCGTTATCAACACGAATATCTAACTATTATAATCTTTGTTGAGGTAAAGTTAATCGATTAATGTATTGCATATTATAATTCTGTTTGGACTAATTTGATAAAATATTTTTATTTTTAGCAATATCATGTACATAGTTCGAATTTTTAATATGCCGTCTTGATATATGTAGATTTATGATCGTTAATTTATAATATTGATAAATATCATTTTGAGGAGCATTATGTTTACCAATTATCTTGCATCATATTCACGCCGATTATCTATAATTTTCTACATTTTACTGAACTTTTGATTTTTGATTTTTATATTTATATGTTTAGTCTTATATGTCCGTCTATTAACGTATATATGTTCATAATTATGGCGCTACGATTATTGTTAACTCAATGTGCTTGATAATGGTACTTTATTTCTTTATGTTCACTTATTGTTCAAATTGTGAGTTTCTTATTCCTAACCATCTAATATTTTATGATATAATAGTTTTCATAATGTCAAATCTCACAAAATTTGAATTCGTTGCCCTTGAAATTACGGGCGAGAATTATTTAGTATGGACACTTGACTTTAAAATCCACCTTGATGCCAAAAATATTGAAAATACAATTTAAAGAAGGAACTTGCGTATCCAACTTAGGATCGCACAAAAGCCATGATTTTCCTTCAGCATCATTTGTACGAAGGATTGAAAACTGATATTTAATGATAAAGAACTCATTTGTGCTTTAGCAAAGTTTAAAAGAAAGATATGACCATCAGAAAATAATGATACTATCAAAAGTTAGATATGCCAGCAGGGTTCTAAAATAATCAATGAATATAATTGAACAACATTAAAAATTACTTATCAGTTGAAATTCTATAGAAAAGTATTATTGATGAAGATATGTTAAGAAAAACATACTCCACTTTTCATGTCTCCAATATTGTCCTACAGCAACAATATCGAGAGTGTAGTTTTAAAAAGTATTCTAAGTTGATTTCGTGACTACTTGTTGCTAAACAAGATAATGAGCTATTAATGAAAAATCATGAAACTCGCTTGACTGATTCAACAATATTTTCTGGAGTAAATATTATATCGTCTGATAATCATGGACATGATCCTAGTCATGGTCACGGTCGCGGTCATAGTCGTGCTCACAGTCATAGTCATGGTTGTAGTCAAAATTTTTCTTATTATCATGGTAGTCACAACAACTCTTCAAGCTCTAAGAAACCCACAACTCACCATAAATGAAGAAATAATGAAGAGATACAAGAAAAGGAAAAGAGTTTATAAAATAAACTCCCAAAGAATCTTGAGAATCTTTGCTATAGATATGGTATGAAAGGACATTAGTCACGTACCGATCATACGTCTAAACACCTTATTGACTTTTACCAAATATTATTCAAGGAAAAAGTATAAAATTAATAATTAAATATTCTGATAATTCTAATAAAGCTATTGAAATACCTCTCTTAATCTTTTGAACCTCCAGAGCAGCCGAAGACACGCTTGAAAATTGTTGAATACTTATTATATATAGCACCACAAACCACCGCCTTTATAAACCATTAAAACCAATTTGTTTGATTAAGCCGAGATATTGTACCAACTTACTCTGCTATTATGCTTAAGAATAAAATATGATTCACTAGAATTATCTATATTCCCAAATTAATTTATCTTATCTCATAACTTGTGAGTTCATTGATTAAAACCTACAGCCTAATTACCTTGGGAGAAAAGGACATGAATAGGACTATATCTCCCCCCATTGGACACTTTCAAGACTAGTTTCTTGGATAAGTTTTTTAGAACTACAAAATAGGGTCCACAAGAACTAAAAGTCTCAAATATCCCTATCCCATTCCCATACATAACCTGACAGCTGATAGGACCCTACTTTAGATTTAATATAGCTCATCACATATACTTCCCTGTGAAATCCATTTTTCTCAACTTGACATCAGCAAAGGTCAAGTGGATCATGGATCAAGTGGATCAAGATCTACTTAACCTAAACTCAGGTACTTTTTGACCTGGGGTCAAGTGGATCTTGACATCATGACAGATTTTTAATTACATAAGGTCATAAATTATTTACCTGATTGAGGGTTAAGTTATACTTAGCCTTAGTTCAAGTAAAACTTGACTTGTTGGAAATATGGATTGTTTGTTATTAAGTATGCAGAATTCTTTACCTCTGACTATAAAAACTATTGAAAACTGCTGAAAATTGCCCTTAAACTTAAAAACCATTCATCCAAGTCCATATTTAAATGGCTCATCAAGGAAAAATGCATTAAATGGCTCATCAACCTTCCACTTGTCACCAAGGGCAAGTTTGAAATGCTATCATTTCTCTCTCTATTAACTCTACAAAACTCAAAAAATTTGTCCTATTCATGTCCAAAAAAATTGCAAGTCCTAAAAATGTCCAAATGGGATAAAAATAGTCCTATCCATATCCTGTTCGCATAAATTTTAGGACTGGCTTGGTCTGCGAGCCGTATGACAGGGCCCCAGTAACGTTATGAGAAAAGGACATAGATAGGACTAACTTCAGCCAAAATGACTTTTTTATGCATTTTTTCAAAAATGACAATTTTAGGAGAGTTAAGGATGTCTTGATATGGTTAAAAATTTCTTGACTATGAAAAAGTCATAAATAATAGTTTTTTCACAGTTAAGAAGCTTTTGACCTATGGTTAAAAAGTCATTGATACTCCTAAAAATTGTCTTTTAGAAAAAAGCACAAAAAAGTCATTTTGCCCCAAATTATTCTACCCATGTCCTTTTCTCTATCGATATTCCAATCCTAGCCCAAGATTCAAATAGGCAACTCATTCCAACAGAGATTCTATGCACTTTACATGTACACAAGAAATCAACAATACTTATAGATTATTGCGTATTCTATGAAGATAATTGTAAAATTTATTATCTGCACATTTGTGTTTCCTCTATTATTGTCAAAAACTTAATTTTGTGTACTTTTTAGTAATAAAAAAGATTATAGAGTTAGATGGTGACATACCCCTATGACCCTTGAATGGTGGACCCACTCACGCCTATTAGTAAATCTCTCTCGAAATGGATTGCTTATAAACTTCCGACCACTGAGGCAGTGGAAACTCAAACCCATGACCTCTTCCTAGAGGGAACGAGCGCTATACTACCCCGCTTGGTAGCACGGTAGTCATTTTGTGTCCTTATATCCAGGTTGTGCAAGTATTGATTGATGATGAACATGATGACCTTATGAATTTGATCATAGATTCCTATACTTTGATTCCTTTAAAGTATTCAGCTTCCTCAACAGACTGGAAAATATGATCACAAGTTTCAGTTTGCCGGTCTGATGATTCCACTTTAGTAAAGCATTCTTTTTAAACGAAACGGGATAATCATTGTAAAATGTCCCAAAGGGTACCTAGAATTTCATGTTCAACTTCATCATTCTGATGAAAAACCGTGGTTACACTAAGTTGTACCTTTAACTTGCGTAAGAGAAATACCACTGGTGGCTGGAACAATAAATTTAACACCATTGTTTAGAAGAATAATACGTTTATGTACAATGATAATGGATGGGCACTACCACAAAATATATTAAAAAATACATGCAGTATTCTCTCATTCGAATATACAATGCAAGGGAGAAAGGTATAAGTAATTGATAACCACCTCCCTCTATACATACCTCAATTAAAAAGAAATCTACTAAGAATCATCTATGGAGTGGAACAAAGAAGTTTCACTTTTCACTTTTCTAGAGCCTTTCAGGTCCCAGCAGAATCTATGGTCACACGTCTGTATAAGCAAAGACCAAACTGATGGAGCTCTATGACAATGATAAATATCGGTTTGGGCACTTGAAATAATCTTGTTCTTTGCCATCCTGTGAAGGCTCAAGAAACTTATAAGGATGCCAAGCCAGCCAGCAAAATGCTAGTGGTTACCGAATTACAGTTCTCCCAAGAGATGATGCTCCAATTTCACTTTCCGTGTTCTGCAGTAAAACAGTCGTGAACAAGTTATTTTCTCATTATGCAGTAGAGACAATTAGGTTAACAAGTTGTTTTCTCATTATGCAGTAGAGTCAATAGGTAGATGACCGCACGCAATATGCACTTCCTTTGCATGAACAGCAGTTCAAATTGTTACCACAACAATAAGGATATAGAAGAACACAAAAATTTCTCAAAAGAAATCACTGGTTACAGGTCTTACAGAATGGGAATAAAACTGAAAAAAGAAAACATTAGTAAGGAGCCATAACTCAAAAACCCTTTTTTCAGTGGTTTCTTAAGTTGTACTAGAGGAATATAAAATTATAGACAATATCAAGAGTAGAATTTCTTTCGATTTTCTTCATCATCTATGTCATCATTTACCTGGGATTTAGGAGAAGGGAATACATTCCAAAATCTAAGTGTTTCATCTCCCGCTCCTGTGACAATTGTCTGAAAAAAAATACATGCTGTAATTGTTAAGAGATGGACAAGCATGCAAAATTACTTGTGTTTTGAGAAAGCTAAGAAATTTTGAAACAACTGAGGACACAAACCTGTCCGTCAGGTGAGATGGCAAGATACAGGACTCTGTACGAATGACCAGTGAGAGTTGCCAGCTGCGTAAGCAGACCAGACTAGAACATTAGAAAACTAATAATACTAGAATAAGTTTGTTACTAGAAAATGGATCTACACTCTTTCATACCTTTGACATGGTTGGATATCTCCAAACTATGATCTGGTTTTGAGAGTATCCATGGGTGCTGACAAGTTCATTCACATTTTTTGACCATACAAGATTACACACCTGCAAGTGTAAAGTTCAAAGATATTTTAAGGCCACCTGATTCAAAATGTAAAGATCATGAATGAACAACTAAGATAAATTAAATATAGAAAGATGTCAAATATCAGACTAACATGGCCTGCTTCCTTTTTTTTTTTTCAAAGATACCAAAGTTATGTCAAGTAAGAGTGAGCTTTCCCTAGTCCTTATCAACAATCTTTACAAACTTGCTTTTAACACCCAAAGCAGGTTTCAAATAAAATAAAAAAAGAATTAAGAATCGCAAAGCCAATAAGCAACCTGACTTCCAGTGTCCATACAACTCAAGTGTGAGTTAGTGGTTGTGTTCCAGAAACGAATACATCTGTCTGCAGTTCCTCCACCAGATGCCAGAAGTCCATGAAGATGAGGTGACCATGCAATAGCTTTTACAGCTGCTGTATGCTCACAGTATTTCAACACTGGTTGAGTTGAATGTTGATTCCACACAAACAGCTGTACATCAAATACAATTCAATGGAACGAAATGAGTCACATATAACACAATAAACAAAGTTACTATAAGCACAGAGAATGCCAACACATAAACTTTTGAAAACAATTAGAATTACATACCCTATTATCATTACCGCCTGATGCTAACTCACGGTTATCGTACGACCACTTTAATCCACAAACCTAAAAGACAAACAATTGACCATCGAGTTGGGTTTTGAACAGTGTAGGTACCAATTTGATGAACAAAACAATTCATATGATGATGGTTAAATTTATAAACGTAACAAGTAAAATAGTACAGAGGAAAGATAAAGACAGGTACCAACATTGATGCTTCTGATTTCAAAATCGTACATAAGATTTAGTAGATGCTAATTGAATGCAAAATGACAAAAATTTTATGGGTGACATAGAAGTTCAATCAGGCTGAACGACACAGGAGTCTGACCTCTGATTTGTGTCCAGAAAGTTTACTAACAGAATCTTCCTGTGCACGTATATCTCGGAGAAGTATACTCTTGTCCCGGCTACCAGAAGACAACATAGATGAACTCCAGGCCAAGGCCCCAACTCGTAGTCTATGGCCCTCCATAGTTCTTACCTTCCTACAGCGTGAAGCATCCCAAATCTACACAGAAGAGAACAAATGCATCCAGGAATGTTTTGAAGATGTCAAATTCTAAGTACACAAATTTAACGTCAGGAAAAATTTACCTAGAAGCATAAGATTATACAAAGTTCACTTTTTTATATGCATAAAAATCAAGATAACTACTTATTCTGAAAGTTCTAGAATTTCTAACTGTTCAAATGATGACCACAGCTATTAGAAATAAATCAACTTTAGTAAGATTAACTACTTAAGCATCTACGAAAAAACTTGAGCATCTATGTAGGGAGTCTTCATTATAAGTTAATTAAACTCAAACCTAAAAAAATCATCCACAAATAAACCTTGGCTTGCATACACGTTCAGGTTCATTACGGTTTGCTTGCATTGTTCTGAATGGATGATCATTTTCATTTTATTAGTTGCTGATTATGCCTAATTTCGATTTGCATCCTATATCGACAGACTCAAAGTCTGAACATGTTCCTAATATCAATAAGATTCTAACATCCATATAGCATGCGATTGAATAATAGTCTCGAACCTGGACTTTCCCATTGCTAGTTCCAACAGCAAGATGTGTTCCACGCTGAGCCCAGCCTACTGAACATACACTATCGTCGATCCCCAAGTCACATAACTTAGTTACCTATAATAAAAATGCCATAATGAATCAAACAGGACACATACTCCAAAAAGGGACCAAACCCACATGTTTTTTCATGTCAATTTTGAAGGTTGTTGTAACTTGCCACTATTCTTAAACAAAGAGCTCACCTTGCTACTACAAGCATTCCATAAGTAAACACAATTACCCAATCCCACAGCCAACACATTGTGCGAAGACCAATCCACAAGATTCAGATAAAAATCGTCTTGCAATGCAGGCGCATCCAGTACCTATCCAAACCAACACCAAAAACCATAACAGCCCAATAAACCAAAGCTCAAAACTTGAACCCAATACGAAAATACCCAAAGCCCCAGATCCAAAATCACACACTCACCTTATACGGCGACCTGGGAACCTTCCTAGGAGTCTTAACAGGGCTATGACTAACTCCGGGCACCGCATCGTCGAACCCGAACGGCGAGAGCGACTGCATGGACCGGCGAGTCTCGGTCTTGTACCGGAATATATTCCTGCTCGGCGGGCTCATCGGCAAGCTCCGCTTCTCCGGTGTGACCGGAGCCACGACTCCGGCCTCGGGCCCGAAAAGAGCGGTCCGCAGAAGAGTAGCGTAGGCGCTGGAGTGGTCCTCCCGGCCCTCCGCCGGGGAACTCGCCGGCGGGGAGATGTCGAATAGGGCGAAGTTCGAGCCAGATCTACTGGGGATGAACCTATCGGAGTAGATGGTTCTCGAGGGTGATTGGTAGTGGTTGGAGTTGATCATACGGTCGATTTGGCGAGATGGGGTTAGGGTTTCGAGGGCGAGGGAGGAGCGAGACACGGTGGAAGGGAGATTGAGCTGCGAAGAAGACATAGACGAAGAGGAAGAAGACGATGCATTCAGGGTTCTGAGAGACGATTGGTTGACGAGCGGTGTTACAGTGGGATCCTCCATAGAGGATCAGGAAGATATCTCGAGAGAGAGAGAGAGAGAAAAGATAGAGATGTGAAGATGGTGTAGAAGATCCAGATGAGAGAGAGAGAGAGTTAGAAGGAAGAAACCAGATGCTGTTAATTTTCCCGGGAAATCTTAGCAAAGGGAGCACAGTTAATTTTCCCGGGAAAATTACCTGATTTTCTGGGTGTGCCCTCCCCTTAATGAATGAGGCGCACTCGTAGGGCATATATTTATTTTTCAACCATTGTTAACTTGACTCGGTAAAATAATAAACATCATTTTATATTAAATCCCAATAGGTTTATTTTGGCATCATCTCAATTATTAATTCGAATATCAATTATTGCCCTTTTTTATTTTAAGGATCAATTATTTGATTCCTTCTTCTTTGTTTTTTTCCCTCGTTGCCCTTTTTGATGAACGATTTGATTATTAATTGTAAACTCTTCTTCAAATCCAAGGAGGTCATTACCTTTTTTTTTTTTTTTTAAATGTTTTTTCTCCACTAATAAAACGTATTTTGTGGTAAAAATTCTAGTCAAAATTATCTAAATGTATGAGGGGAAATTTGCTCTCAACAAATGAAATTGAAAAAATACAAAAAAAAAAAAAAAGAATATGTGGTATTAGGGGGAGTTGTTAGGCTTTTCAGATTCCCTTCAATGTTGATTGCTTTCTTCATAAGTTATAACTGGTTATTGATTGAAATTGAAAGTACTAATTATCTTAACAAAAATTAAAAATCATTACTTTAATGAATTGACTCTTTAGATAGCAATTAATGGGTGGATAGAAAAAGGCATATACTAGTTATCTTTATAATTAATACGGAAAGGAAACTTAACTTATGTTGGGTTACCCATTTTTACTATTATTATATGCCTTTTAATTATGATTTTTTTCACCTTCAGCAATCTTATGAGACAATAATAAAGAATCTCCTTATATTGGCTTACACCAAACAATAACATTATTTCTTGAAGAATGCAACATCAACCTAAAGGCATTTGTGTAATTGCAAGTTTGCGAACGAGTTCAACTTCAGATCGAACTTCAAGCTAATATCATTCCTTCATTCTTGGCTTCGTTTCAAGATGTATCAAGTTGCCACATTTGAGTGCCCAACGCTCCAAAATAGATGACCCATGAGCAGTAACAGAGGCAAAAAAGGTTTTTCAGGACATATCCTAAGAAAATTCTTTGAAATAAATTTCTTTTTTTTGTTCTTAATATATTTTTCTTTCTTAATTTCTTTTAAATAGACTTTTCATTGAGTAATATAATTGATGATAATTTGAAAATGATAATTTTGAAACACTGAAACATTTGAAACAGGGAGTTCCAAGTTCTCAAATTAATGAGAAAACTAAAAAAATTCATGTGATTATATGGAAGCCTGAATAATTTTATTTGATCGTGCATTGGAATCTTTTTTCAAATTTCCTGAGAATGTTACAAAATTGTATTTATTTATGCATAGGGTTAAAATCAGAAGAAAAGATAGAGTTAAAAGATTATAATTATATTGTGGGGTCCACAGATTTAAAAGTAAGGTAATATGAAACCCACCTATTTATGTGGATTTTATGTTACCCCAAATCGTGGTTAGCTCAATTCCTTGAATTTTACATTCTTATGGGTCAAAAAATGTAAAACTCATAACAAACATCGGAATCTGAATCCCATACCCAAGAACTCTCAATACCAAAGAGCCCTTAGTCAATATAGACTAATAATGGATTAAAAGATTTTTTAAAATAAGCTACAAAAAAGAATTATCTATGAAAGTATGGGAAGAACTAAGTATTTAATAAAAAAATTAAAGTAAAATTTGAAAGTCCAAAAATTTAATGGGGGAAAATGAGGGGCATATTGAATTTCTTATAAGATATGACAGTGAAATTTAAAATTATCAAAATTCATGAGAGACAAATGAGGGATGTAATGAAATATTTTTTAAAAAGTTCGAGATAAAATTGAAATATGCCCATGAGTTTAAGAAAACTCATTTTTATCGATGCACCATTAAAGGAGGTCGAAAAAAACAGTAGTCTTTTACCAAGAAAAAAATAAGTCTACGATATCCTAGTTGCAGCATCAAGCAGCCAGTCTTCGTAGTTGTTACTTTATTAGAAATCTATGAATAATGCTATGAGATATCTCATAAGGTGTCAATTTTTTATCGAATTCGAATGATTATACTTAATACATATGGTCCCATTTAAAATGCCAATTCATCTTCTAATAAAAAATTGACATATCGTGTGGTACACAATACCTTAAACTACCTGTAGCATTACTCAACATCTATAGTTTGACATTCTTTTCTCGAATTACTCACTAGAAATGAGTGCTTTTTTACACATAACCACATAGACTCTTTTATAATGTAAGTGATACTTCTTTCATTTGGTAAAGGAAGAAAATAGCAATTGAAAATATGTCTAGCAATTTTAAAGTGCCTCATTCTGGAACAAGTCCCCCAACTACATTTGCAGTTTGATATGCCCTATTTACTAAACTTTCTCACCTGAATTTTTCCCAAGTCTAAAAGCGCTTTATCTTTTTGAAACCCAACCTCTCATTTAGTTGGAAAGAAAAGAATGTTACTATCAACTCATGTTCTAATTCATTCACAAGAAAAAATAGACCATCAGAAAATACAATTTGTAGGTCTGAACTAGTCCTTTCGTTGCTTATGAACAAGAAGTCCTGAAATCTCAGAAACGACACAACTCAATGTGTCGTTCAAAACACTTGATTTACACAGCAATGAATTTGAAAATCAAATCTCAACTTGCTCTTAAAATTGAAGAACAATCAACAAATCTAATCACTATAAGACGTAAGAACATAATCTCAATCCCACCTCAGAGCTACAAAGATCTAAAACCTACAAGAATTTTGAGCTTTGCATTCTACATTTTCTATCGTCACAAAACCAATACAAGTTCCAAAAATTCAATTTTTAAGTTAATGTTACAAAAAAGAATATGATTTGATCATAAACATAAATAAATAAAAAAACAATGAACTTTACTCAGCTCAAGTCAACTAACAAACATATAAATTAGTCAACGAGGCGGGGGTATATACTCATGCTCGATCGAGTTCGGCATTGTTCGAGTGTTTGAAGCCATTGGAGCTCTGATATGTCCCACCATCGAAACCTGAAGAGCTTCTTCCTCATAAGCCCTTCTCTCCAGCTCCTCCATTCTCGTCCTCTTCTTCACTCTGACCAACATCGCTACCAGAAGCAAACCCAGGAGAAAAGCCCCCAGAGCGGCCCCGATCGAGCTTCCCACCGCGACTTTCCACTTACTCTCCTTCCTCCCGCCGTCACCGTCCAACGTCGCCGGCGACGGCTTCTCCGTCACCAACCCAAAGTGTCCGTTCTTCCTAGCCAAACACACAAACGGCGAAGCCTGCTTCGTCAAGCTCACTTTTCCGTCACCGTCAAAAATGGCGCATAACGGCGTTAACCCGGACGCGTTTCTGACCTTCGTGATGTTTTCGAAGTTCACCGAAATGGGTTTCTCTCCTGCGACGATTCCGACCTCGAAGGGGTTGCTGGAGTTGAGGTCGGAGCCGGCATTATAGGCTAAGAGGCCTAAAACAGGGGAGACTAGTTGGTACCCTGATAAGTCATAGTTCTCATAGTATATATTTGACCAATTATATCCCAAGTTTTGGTTGACTATTACGACTCTTTCTACGCACGGGTGTATGGTAACGCCAATACCCAGATGAAACTCCTTAACCTGCGCACCATATCGCCGGAGACTACCGCATCTGAACCTCGCTATGTTGACTCCGATGCCGGAGAAGTTCGGGGGCAACGAAACAGAGTGTACTATACCAGTAGTGAAGCTTGCGTCGAAGGACTTGAAGGTGTAGTCTCGTATGAGCAGATCGAGAAGACGAGCTGATCTGATCGCCTGAGCTTCAGTTCTCGTCGATGGACATAGAACCCATGAGAGAATTATGAGAGTAGAGAGAGAAAACAGAGTACCCATGTGAGAGAACAGAGGAAAAAAAAAGAAAGAAGAAAGACTTGGTTTGGAGTTGAAAACTGTGATCTATTCCAAAATGGGTTCAAACTTTTTCTGGGAAAAAAGTTTGGAAGAGGAAAGTTCGGAGTGTTTGGAGGAAGTCTATAAAAATCGAGAGAAAGTATTGGTGGATTATAGAGAAAGCAAGTAAAAGGGAAAAGAAAGTTCTTACTTTGTTTCTCATAATATTGAGTCTATAATATTGAGTCTTAGATAGAATAGACGTTAGGTGGTTAACTTTGACATAAAGTTGGCTAAGTTGTTTATGGAGTTTTTGGCTAGAGAAGAAGACTAGTACTACTGCTATAGTAGTACTCATGGTCTCAAACAATTGAAGTTTTTGCTTATTCTTTACCAAAATAGAGCTATGTCAAACCAAAAAGGCAAGGGAAAGTTAAAGAGAGGAACGAAAAAGTAAAGTAAAAAGGTTGATATTGCAAGGCTGGGAGAAATGATTTTGGAGCGTGGGCGATCATGGCACTTGATGGCTAAAAGAGGTAGAGATGGGCTTGGCGTGCTTAGGTAATGAAATTAGAGGTTTTTAGTTTTGTTTTTAGATATTTTTTTTTGGTGGGTTCTTTCCTTTTTTTTTTTTTTTTTTTGATGTCAACACACTTAATTGTGTTTGATAACGTGTTTCCCACTTTAAAGACTTTGTGGGTCTCACGTTAGCAAGCATGCCTACGTTTGTTTTCCTTGTATGGGCCCAGGTGTCTTATGAGAATCCAAGTGACCAATTCCTACAATGTTAAATGAATTGAAAAATGCTTAAGACACAACACAACTAAGAGAAATGTTAAACTCAAATGGATATCTTTGATGTAATTTGTGTACGGTGTTAACTGGTCATAGTATTCGACTCAAATGAATTTGTTTTTTAGTTTCCAAGATATAATATAAGAGCCGAAGAGGTCATTTATGTTGTAGAATAAGATTAACTGCAAGAAGGAGAACGAGATATATGGTTTATTTTGTCTACTTATTTGCACGACATCATTTATGCATTTTGACTATATATTAGATCACAAAATGATTGATACAGCTCAACAGAGAGTTGTCAGATTCCTCATCAATCTTAGCAGATGGGATATCATTTGGGATTTTGCGAGGTAACAACAAAAGAAGTTGTTAAATACAACAAGTGATCTTCATTCAGTTACAAACAAGAAAAATGAGACTATCCCAAGTCGCCTATTGGCTTAAAGGTCACAGTTCAGAGTTCGGAAGAAAATGATTGCATTCTAGGCCCTTTCAAATCAGATACGTCCTAACATTTTCTTTGACGGAAAGAAACCGAGAAAAAAAAGAGATAAAATCTGTTAAATTTTAGATATAATGAGCAAGACGAAATTTACTCGATCTGAGAGAAACCAACTTGCCAAAACATATAGTTGGTCACTCATGAGCATCTCTGCTCTCATTTTTGTAATCAAAACATTATAAGATAAGGTACAAAAACAAGGAAAATTCCCAAAAAAAAGGTAAGCCAAAATACGAAGGCCTAAGATGGCTCCATATGTATACATATACATATATATATGAAAATAAGTGAAATATCCCACTTCAACGGAAGTTGACATTTGCCTTGTAAGTCAATCCGACTCGCCAATTAGCTGGAGCCACGTTGTAGGCTGTGATCGTCTGTTTGGTGGTGTAGGAAGTGACTCTAAAGGAGAGAGATTGGCCCCCTAAGGTTGCAAACGCTTGGTAAGAAGCTCCCCAGTTGTGGCTCATGCTTATCCAGTCAGTTCGGCTTCCCTTCACCCACATTTGAGCTATATCACCCCCTCCTCCCACGTTCATCACATAGACCAATAGCCAGTACCCATTTCCTTGGAAGCTGAATTGGAGCCCCCCACTCCTTATGCAAGGCACTCTATTAAAAAAAAAGGAGAATTATCACTGTCCAATTAGCCAAAACATTCAAGAATCGTGTCACAAAAAGTTACTAATTAAAAACGTTCTGAACACACGTGTTATTCATATCATAATCAAATAATCAAATAGTATATATATTATATGAACTGTCAGTATTAAGTACTATATGAACTGTTAGTATTTTTCACAAATAATATTTGACTTCTCTTAGTATTAAGTATTTCTGAACTGTTAAACTTGCATGCCATAATGATTTGATGTCGAGAAACATGTACTAGTATTAGGTGTAGATACCTGCGGTACATAACGGGGACGATGCCGACCTCCCACTGGGCAATTCTCATGAAGGCAGGCTTGGACATGTCGAAGTGGACCCTTGGGGGGTTACACCAGCCACCATTGTTGGAGTCCTGGGACCAATTGGGAGGACAGATGTTGGTGGCGGTCACGGTGGTGAATCCTCCGTAACATCTTGTGGACTGAACGCATTTTATCTGATAGCATTGCCCACAAGCATATCCATCATTGAATAGCGTTGTGCTCAAAGCTGCGGTATCGGTCCCGTAACCATTGTTAAACAAGTTACCGTACCCACAAGCTCCTCCTGTACATCCAATTAGAGAATCATTAACAAATTAATTAGAAACGGAATCATCCTAGGAGACAAACAAGTTGATAGTGCCACACACACATCTATATATTGACCTCGTAAATAACAAGCGCAGAATTATATAAAATATGATTTCACATTCAAAAATACGTTTATTTTCCTCTTATACAAAGTACATCTATGCATTATTTCATGACACAAAAAAAGAAAAAAAAAGTGACGGTTGAGGTAGGTATTTTTTTTTAACTATTGGATCACTATATGAAGTGCATAAAAAACGTGCAAAATTAATACTTTATCATAAACTTACGTACCCAAAGTTTCTCTGGCTGACTCATCGCCATAAAATGTAGCATGAGCCATTGCCCATTGGCTTGGCCGGTAGTAAATTGCCGCATCCGCCATTGTTGATCCAGCTAGTATAGATGCCGCCAAGAAGAAGCCGATTAAGCACCAAAAATGAACTAAAGAAGCCATTGTTAGTAGGTTGGCAAAGCTCTTGCCCTATGATGATCAGCTAAGATGCAGGTTTTTTCCAATCACAAACTACAATGCCTAACTAGCAAGTACGTATTTGCCTTATATAATTCTCTAACTGCTTAACATTCTAAATCCAAAAAGAAAACATAAATAAATCAAAATGCGCCTTCGTGACCCTCACGTAGATAATGTCCTTTCTAAGTCAAATTCGAGTTTTAATTATAATATGAGATGAAAGAGTTTGAGGTCCTTTGTTTATTTGTGTTACATGTATCCTTGTCTTACTATAAGGTGTATAGCTACTCTATAAAATTATTATTATAACTTAGCAGCTCAGATCAATAAACCAAACAAGAGATCCTAGCCGTTCATTTACATGATGCCTCAAATATTTCATGGTTGGGGACGTGCAGGCAGGTTTTATATGTATACTTTATGCGCTTCCTAAGTGTTAGGTAAACAACGATATTATGTGAATCTGTAATATCCATTATTTGCCAAAAATAAAGTATAGATAAAGTTATACAATCAACCATGAGGTTTTATTTTTTATGTTTCACAAAAGATCTTGCATTATGGAAAATTAATCCAAATATTTTAACCGGATTTATTTCAAAATTCCCCATCAACAACACAATTGGTTAAAATTAACGAAGTAGAATAAAAATTTATTTTATGTAAACACTAAAAAAAAAACACTCAACCAAATAAATATAAATATAAAACATTGACAAAATAAGATGAAGTATTGCTCATTTAAGTAGTCAAATATGATAAAAATAATCACAATTTATCTTGTTTTGTCACAGTTATTTTAGTTTTATTGTATCTGTTAAGTTGAGTTTTCCATTGTTCATGGAGTATAAATTGTATTTTCACTTGAATTGAGATTGTGGAAATTTGAAGAAAATCCAAAATTAAAGGTCTGGATCGTAATTCTCCGAAGTACAAGTCTTTTCTATGAAAAGGATGAAAATTCAAAATTAATTGTGTAATTTCAAAAATTAAATTGTTCACATAATTTTCAATTTTTATTTTATTTTTTTTCAAGACTATTGATCTATGCCTGCTTTTTCTCACTTGATTTACTTTGTTTTAAGAACTTTAGGGAAAAGAATTGTAAGCAATAACACATGATGACTGATGTGAGAACAAACCTTAGATTGTTGAGTTCCAACAAGAATGAGACCGAATCCACATTCCTATTGACATGGTTCATGATCTCAGCATTACAAAAGCGTGTTCCATTATTTTGACTTATTTAATTCTGCAAATACTTAAAAAGAAAAAAAAAAAACTCAAAAGACTTTAACGATTCCCCTCGAAAAGACTTTTAACAATTAAATAAATAAAATAATATTTGACTTCTATGCATGATATTATTCAAAATGTACATTAATGAATAAACCTAGCCGCCCAAAGTTCTTGAGGAAATTATGAGGTTTTTTCAAGCTTAGCTAATCGAGATTAATTAGTTAGAGGGAATTTTATTCTTTTAGCTGAGTAATTTGGTTATTATTTATTGGGAGTTATATTTTTATTTATTTATTATTTATTATTTATTTTAATAAAAACGATCTTTAAGGGAATATCATTACTCGAACCAAAAGAGCTTCAATTACAATACAAACATAAAGATTACAATTTCAACCTCCTCAAAAAAGGAGACGAAAAATATATCAAACACAATTGCAGCAAAATTTGTGAGGCCACCAGCAAACTATTGCCTTCAACATTTGCTCATAGATTGCGTTCTTGTCGCAGTAGACTATATGATTCCAACACCAATTGAGATCCACGCCTGTTGAAAAGAAAACAACTTATCTGCTTAACAGATCTAAATCAAAGAATAAAATCTCAAATTCAAAATCTGGTAAACGGACTTAAAATTCACGCAAAAGATGGTTTTACAAACCAAATCTAGATATGAACTTATTAAAAAACTTTAAAAAAAAATACTGAAAAAAATCTCTCATCCCTATGAGAGGTCATGAGGAGGAGAGAGAGTATGAGAAGCCAGATAAGGAGATGGAGATACTCCCTCTCCAGCTTATATGAGAGCAGTGGTGGAGCTTCTTTTGAGAGAGAGAGAGAGAGAGAAATAAGGTTTACAGGTCGTATTAGAAGTTATATTAATACAAAATAATAACGAATTAAATTTGTTAATCTTAAAGGTCATATTAGGAGCTTCTTTTCGTGACGCATTAACAGTGGTACAAGCTCTTAATTATGGCAATTTGCCATTATGAGTTTGGTGACCTGTTGTTGGATGTGTTTAGCTTCTTTTTTTTTTTCCTCCCTAGTGTCATAATTAAGCATGTGTTTCGTGAAGCTAACAAATCTGCACATGGTTTAGCTAAGGTTCGTCTTAGGAGTAAAAGATGAGCTTATTTAGTTGGAAGAATCTCTGAGTAATACTAGGGACACATACAAATTACACACAAAATACACACGCATTGACATGACATGTATTTTAACTACTTATTTTTTTTTAAGTAGGATCACGCCATGTACATAGGTTGTTCAAATACATGATATATCAATGTGTGTAATTTGTATGTATCCCTAGTGTTATTCACGAATCTCATTATGGTGTGTTATTGTGAAAAATTCAATTAATTTATAATAGGGGAAATTAGAAAAAATACGGTATTTTTGAAAAGAATTAGAAAAATACGGTGCTTTTGTATTTTTCATGGTGCGGTACGGTTTTTATTAGAAAAATACCGTTTTTTTTAAAAAATATTTATAAAAATACCATTTTTTAAAATAGTAACTAGTTTCTAGTAACCAGTTTTCAGTTTCCTGAAAACTAGTAACCGAAGATATTTATAACTGATATATAACTGGTAACCAGTTTCCAGTAACTAGTTTCCAGAAACTAGTAATCAGTAACTATTTTAAAAATGGTAATTTTCTAAATATTTTTAAAAAAAATGATATTTTCCTAATTAAAACCGTACGTGACTTCCGTATTTTTGTAATTCTTTTCATTTTTTATAGGTATAAGTGTAAGAAACCCTTTATAATATCAGATTCGTTTTGACTTAAAAAGAAAAAAAATTTTAAAAAAAGTTTGGCTTCCTATCTGGACCTAAACCGAGAGACTCAAGCCCAAGATCACGGGCTCCTCAATTTCGATATGGGCTCCAAAGTTTAAGCCCATTAATGAGGCCCGATGAGTCCGGTTGGGCCAAACATCTGTATCCTCCATCAAAGACAGGTAGAGCCCTAAATAAAATCAACATTGACAAGGGAAAAGTTACAGAGGTTTCAGGGACCTAACAATGGAGAAAAGAAGCAGAGACGAAAAGGTGGGTGGAGGAGGAGGAGGAGGAGGAGGAGGAGGAGGGCCACCGTCCCATAGCCGAGGCGGACCAGGTCCGGGAAGTGGTAGACCAGGCCCTCCTCCACCTCCTCAGTCCAGAGCTCCGCCACCTCCACTCCCTCGCCCCCGATTCGAACCCGTCGATCGCGAAAAGGTGCTCTACCTCATCTCTTCTCTCTAAGCTTCACTGGGTTTTTTTTTTCAGTAATTATTTTGTAGTTATTGCTTCTTGATATTTTCATAAATATGTATATATAAATAATTTTCCTGAAAATTTCTTCCTGTATTTGATGCAGATTTGCCCTTTGTTGCTTAGGGTTTTCACTAAGGTATGAATAAATACATTGCAAGCTTTAATTTTATTTTAATTTTGGTTATATTAGGATTAGGGTCTAAAACTAATTGATAAAGCGTTTCAGTGATCTAAGTTGTGGCAATGTAGTAGCAAATAGCAACCTTTGCTTTTAAATAAAAGAGACATTGTTATTTATTTATTTATTTTTTTTTTTTCATTTATTAGTTTTTCATAGTAAGTGAAAGAAATTTTTGTTAATTTCTCATGACCTGAAAAAGAAAGAAAATAAAGGAAGAAAATTTAGTATGAGCAATGCATTTGGTGTGCTTTAGTGGCTTAACTTAATATAGTTGTTTGCATAATATGAGCAGTGATAGACTGATAGTTTTTGATTTATTTACTTTTTTGTTTTTCTGGGGCATATTCATTGTAGATTGGAGGTCATCACAGTGAAGAGGATTTTGCTGTAAGAGGCAAGGAACCCAANACACTCCGTGAGCTAACTGATCTCGTATGTGGCTTCAAACCATTGACCCCGGACCACAGTCACTTTTCCATATTTATTTAACTAGCTCATATCACTTTACTAGTTCTTTGATTCATTCTGGTTATTTCTCAGGTGAAAGAGGTAGCTCCAGCGGCAAGGAGAAGAAATGCAAAGTTGTCGTTCGCATTCGTATACCCTGATAAACGTGGTCGTTTTGTGTTGAAACTGGTAAATGACGAGCCTTTATCCTTCATGTGAAATTAGTACAAGCTTTTGAACTGTAGTAGCTAGTCAGTAGATCTTCTGATACACCCTTTGGTTCACAATATTAAGATTATTCTGATTGTTTCTAAGATGTGGATTTTTATGGCTTTTCTTTAGGTTGGGATGACACATTCCTATGGAAATGGGAGACGAGTAGATGATAGCAAGGCCTTGGGTGAACTTGACTTCCAGGTACGAAGAAATAAAATGTCTAAATCCCAATTCTTTGACCAGTATATGAACTAGGTGCGTTGGTGGGCACTCAAATCTTTGGCAGGTTCTAGTCGTCCCATCACGATACTTGGTTATGAATTGTGAAATGCGTGAAAACTATCTACCTTGTGGGTCCTTAAGTGCCCTGAACTTATACGAGTTCTCTGCCCCTTGATCCTCTTAATCTTATCCAAGAAAACATATATCCTGATAGCGTTGGGATGTTCTTGTTTCTTACAAGCTTCGTTCATTTTGATTATGCAGATCGGAGATTACTTGGATGTGGCTATCATATAAAGTATAAACTTGTTGATTTTTGTGTTGATGCTTTTTCTTAGCCAGTGTGCCTGGTTTATTGACTAGGAAGGGGCCTGTGATATCATTTGTTGGTTTGGTGTGCAGAGGTTATGTTTATATGCAATGTTTTTCCTATGCCCAAGTGCCTTGTTGGTGCTGATTCATAGGTTGTAAGGATGTTAAAAAATTGAAAGTTAAAAGCTCAATGCTTGACGTAATTTTGTTTTCATTTTTTACTGCCAGAAAAATTGTATTTAATTGCAAATGGTGTCTGCTTCCTCTTTGTTTCAAGGTGGATAATTCGTAGGTATTTTGCAAAATCAAAATCCTCCACGACTTTCAAAGAAAAAAAAGATCAAATATTAAAAGTAAGGAAAGATGATCAAGACAGGTCTCTTCTGAATAAAATATTTTGGTGGTGTCTTTCATATATACAGGGACTTTGAACAGTGTAGTGGTAGATCCATTACTTAAACAAGAAGTTAAAACAAAAAGGAAGACAGAAGCAGAGGCCATATTTAAGAAGAGAAAATGCATTGGGAGGTAAAGGCATGAAGAAAGATGGAAAAACAGAGAACCGAAGCTAAGAATTTTTTACAAGTGATGTTATTTATATGTAAAAATTCCACCACGATGTTTACACACAATCTCTCTTCAGTTAACGAGCCCACTTAGTTACGTTTTCTTTTTCCCCTAATTTTCTTAACCTTACAAATAGGCTTTTGGGTATGTAAACAAGCATACATACAAATGTGTACAATATTCACAGAGAACATACTTCAGATGTCACTCAACCACACAAAATGAAGAAATTTTCCTTCCCCACAAAAAAGGATGAAATACAGGTATTGTGACATCCTTGGCCTCCTCCTTAACTAGTCAGTGACAGCTCCTTAGATCCCATAATATGCATTATCCTGCACTTAGTTGGCCCTGAGTTTTGTCACCCACCATACAGATAAAGATTTAAAGATAAACAAAGCCAAGGTATACACATATTATCATCACGTTTACTAAATCGTAATGGATCCTAATGGGAATAGGAATAAGGAGTTGTTTACTTGCACATTAGAAAACAAATTTTATTCCATCCCTTACAAACTTAGTTAATCTGGGGAGGAATAATTTAAATTTTGATTCTTATTTACAGTTTTTTTCATTACGGATTAGTAAACACGTCCTACGTGGTATAAGTATTTAGCGAACCCATGGGCATAGAGAATGAAATGTAATAAAGTTTAAATGGTCAACGATTTTTTATAGTAAATATTCTGCTTTTGAAATACGTACCTTCAAATCAAGCGTTACTTCCTTCTGGCAAGGTAATCAAGCGGGTATTTGAGTCATACACCATTTCAGTAGCACAGCTGAGGAAAAATCTCTTTAGTAAAAGTCACATCCCAATACATAATGATAGCTTTAGACATTTTCATTTAAAAGAAGCTTCGGACTTACTTTGTGCATTTAACTGTGTTGGTGTTACCACCACTGGAAATCGACAATATGGTCCCAAAGAAAGAGGTATTCTCGGTTCCACAGTTAGGACAAGGACCCTAGAGAAGAAGCATATTATATATCAGTGTTGCAAACTAACACATAATGTGGATTGTTTTCAAATGGTCTCCAAGAATGACAAAGTAAGGTATACGCTGCTACCTTTAAGATCAAAAAGTCTTTCACAATTGCATTTGTCAGTGTGAGAGCTAGCCAGACTATGAATGGCACGGCGGCAAACCATGTGAAAATGAAACTGAATGGCTCCGGGAGCTGCGACATCAATTTACAGAAGCTTTTGATGAGAGATGGAATAGGAAGTTGATAACGAATATTTAAGGATACAAGAAGTAATTAGTGTTTATAGGTACTAGGAGAATACTGCAAGAAGATGAGTAAAAGTTCAAGAATTCGTCGCTTGGAAAGCATATAGGAAAATGATGACTACCACATACCTCCAGAAGATATGAAATTTCAAATCCAGTTATGTCATCGAGGAAGAAGAACCTAATAGGAAGAGCAACCAAGAATGTTGTGAGGACATAGGTCATTAGCAGACTCAGCCAGAGTGAAAAGTTTAAATTTGCTAACCAGGGAATCTCTCACCAAAAACAAACTCAATATGCATCATTCAACAGAAGAAAATTGATAGCAGAAAAGTAACTACAAAATTATACTCTAGCATCTAAAACTTGAATTAATTTTCTTCTGTTTATACTTCATAATCCAAATTAGATACTCATACTGAACAATGTAAAATCTCAGAACAGGTTTAAGAGTGCAACATTACAGTGACCCCACGGGTCGATTTTCAAAATTTGATCATGTCAATCAACAAGAGAAGTCAATCAAAGCAGTAGTCACTTACAATCCTAAAGCAACAACAGTTGCTGGAACATTCAATAGGAACATCTTGAGATAGTCAACAGAGAGGTCACTGTAAACCTACAAATAAAAAAGAAGGAAATAGAAAAGAGAAGATTCATCAGTTCTATAAGCTAACCTCTATAGAATAGTGAGTTATATATACAAATTCAACTTGAAGGGAAGGTAGAACATAGAGCAATAACACTCACTTTTTTACTGCGGAGACTGCATCGAGGACCTTCAACTACGATCTCACTTCCTTCACTCTAGAAAGCAAGTAAAGCAGTAAATAGATAGTATATTCATGGCAAGAAACATAAACAACCAACAGAATAAGCTTTAACTCAATGCTACAAACTCTGCAATTATAAGCAACGTATCTTAACCTTTAGTCTTATTTTCAGTTTATCGTACTCTTCATCACTCATAATTGGCTTCCCGGATACATAAGCCATTGAAGCTTCCAAAAACCTCTGTTCATCAGCACCTGCATTTGTAGAATCAAGCAATGGTTGCAAAAAGTTGGGAGTCTCAGACAGCTTAGCCTTTTTAATTTGAATTCAGATTTATAGACGTAATGAAATTAAATGTTCCATAAGTAAAACAATTCATCTTACTTAGCATGACGACGCTGCTGCCTTCCCACATTAGTTCCTCTTTAAGATTATCAAATTCCTCATTTGACATAATCGCTTTTCCCTCATAATAAAATGCCTGTAAAACAAAATCAATGTAAACAAAAAGAAAAAAAATGTATCGTATACTGAAGTAAATGAAGAAATAAAGTTTCGAATAAAATTTTACTTGTAGAGCCTGAAGAAAGTCTTGTTCGAGTTCACCCAACGACTTCTTCTCTTTCTTGTCTATGCTACAATAAGGCAGGATCTTGCTGTCAACAACGTCATCTCCTTCAACCTTGCCTGGAACAACACATTGGTGTCAATACATGAATACATGGTTTTTCCACAGCAACTTAACTAGAAGTTGAGGCAATCAGAGGAAAAGAAAAGCAACACAGATGAGAAAACATTCCCAGATAGTGTGTTGAAGAGAACAAAGGCATTAATTATTCATACTATATTGTGTCAATCAAATATGTACACACTAAACTCACAAGTTCATAATCAGTAGGTGCGTCGTTTATGCATGGCTTTTATTTAATATCAAATCCTTTCCACCAAATCTGTCGTTTCAGCTCAAAATGGTCACATATTCATAACAGAATTCAGTGATGCTAGGATAGGTTTACTTTTCAGTCACGAAAATAATCGTGAGAAGACATTAAAAAAAAAAAGAGTTATCTCTTTTTAATTTAACTAATTATGTACCAAAATTTTGTAACTAAACACACGAATGAATAGAAAAGGGAAACACGTTCCTTATTTACATTTCCATTACCGCTCACTACAGATTGGTAAACATGGCCTAAACTTCTACTAGAAGAGAAATGCAGGCAACAAGTATTCTCATCAATCAATAGTAAGATCCACCAATATTGAAAATTGACAAGAACCCAAGTTCAAACACCAAGTGATCAAACCTTCTTGGTCAGCAGTAGCCTTAGAGGGAACCACTGAGAGCCTACGACGAAGGCAGAACTGTCGTCCATTGAAGTGAAACGATTGAATCTTTGAGCAAGAAGATGAGGAAGAAGAGATTGGACCAAAGGGTCTCTGAATAATGGTTGCAAAAGGGCGCCTTGGGGAAGTTAAAGTGAAGGCTAACTTGCTAGCCATTAGGAGAGGTTAGAGAGAGAAAGAAAGGACTTTTGATAGTATTCTGTGAAGGATTGTCCGAGTATGAATGAGTGAGAAATAGAGGCTGAGATTCTGAGATTCAAGACTAAAAATGAGTTGGGATTTTTTTTTTTTTTTTTTGTGTGGGCTTGAGATGTTTGCTTGGAGGGAAAGAAGAGAGAGAGAGAGAGAGAGAAACATCTCAAAGATAAGGCAATTTGGAATGTGTGGAGGCAAATGTAAACTGTATTTTGTCCTCTGCTTTCCAAATATCAAACAGTTTTCGTTTCACAAATGTTATTCGTGTCTTATAAACACCTGCCACGTTGGCAACTTCGTCGTTTTCATGATGTACTGCCTTCTTCTTTGCGAGGTTGACCGGATCACCAAGAACATACTATATACTCTATACTAGTAGAATATATGTTGTTAAAATAAAATCTTAATTACTAGATAAAATTTTACAATGAGTTGTTGTTTCATTTTTCTTATCCTTTAACAAGGGTTGGAAAGATAAGAGTTTTACAAGCCATAGTAGACAAGCTTTTTTTTTTTTTTAATTAAAAAATTAGAAAAGAAAAAAAAAATGAAACGCTAAAATTAAAACCAAAGCCGTAAGGGAATTTTGTATGTTTGGAGAGAACGGTGATTCATCTTGTGCATCAAGATGCTTAGATCTGACTAGCAGCGGTAATACTACTTGTTAAATGCTTGAAGTTACATTAGACTATTTGAGTTGTACAAGAAGTCGAGTAGGCCGATGAATTCCCAAACCTAATCTAATTCATGCCAAAATTTGCGGATTTTGGGCTTGTTTGGGTAGGGGGCTGGAAAATTATATCCCAACATTTATTAGACCAAGTTTGGGTTTAGAAAATAAGAAGAAAAAAAAAGGAAATTAAAGTGTGTCGTTTTTTTAACACTTCGCTTTAATAAATTTATAATTATGCACTAACTTTAATTTATGTACTAAATATATAAATTTCTATATAAATACATTCTATTATACACTTAGCATACATTAATATACATGTCATTTTGCTAAGCATTTAAAAAATAGACATTTACTTAAAGGAAAATACTTAAGGTACCAACTTTTGTACCAAAATTTTTATACCAATATATGTGGCATGTGATTTGTCACCACTCAATTAGTGATAATATGTATTTTATTTGTGATAAGTATTTTACACTAATTAGATGGTGATAACTTAGATGCCACATGTGTTGGTACAAAAAATTTGATACAAAAGTTAGGACATGTAGTGTTATCCTTACTTAAAATGAACTTTAAATTTTGTCAGTTTGTTATAAACCCCGGATTTTTAGAGCTTCTTAAACAAAATAAGCCCAGGCCCAAAGTCGAAAATTTAAAAAATCTTGAATGGACTAAATTTTTTAAAAAATTACAGATTTACTTAGAAATATACAATTTTTAAAATTTATTTAAATAATAGAATTTTGTAAAAATATTTATAAAAATACCATTTTTCTTCAAAATTGATACGAGATAATCAATCGGGTTATTTAGAGTAATCAATCGAGTTATTTGAGGTAATCAGATTTAGGGATGTCAATTTCACCGAATGCGATGGTGCATCGTGGTGCACTGGCCCGAATGGGGCGGGCTTTCACCGTTATAAATGGTGCGGGACATGGGGCGGGGATTCCCCGTTTAATATTTAACGGGGTGGGACGGGCTTGGGATTGAGTGTCCCGCCCCGATTATATATAAGTTAATTTCTATTTTTTTTATATAATAGTGATTCAAATAGATGTTTTTTGAAAAGAAAAATGATCTAATAATATATAGTCATATACTAATATTTTTTGAGTTATTTGGGATTGTGTTAGCTTTATGAATGAATGATATACTATATGATTTTAGTATTAAATATTTTATATTTGACAATTTTAATATGTTAAAGTTTTATTTGAACGTGTTTTTTAGTTATTTAGGTCTAAAATTAGAATTTTCAATAAAATTAACTTTAATTTTCATTATTTTTCGATACAATTAGACTTTTAAAAGATTTGAACTAACATAGAATTATTTAATTTATACAAGATGACGATTCCAAACGGGGACCCCGATATACCAATGGGGAAACCGATCCCCGATGGGGATTCCCCGAAATTGCCCCGCACCAAATAAAATGGTGAATGATGCGGGGATGGTATAGTAAAATAATAATGGGGACGGGGATGGTAAATACAAAACCGGTCCCGCCCCGCCCCGTTGACATCCCTAATCAGATTTGTTACCTCAAATAATTTGAACGGTTACTTCAAATACCTTATCAATTTGTAAAAAATAATATTTTTTTTAGATATTTTTAAAAGTGGTTATTCTATTTTGAGAGAAATTATTGTCAACCTCTTTTACATACCATATAAAATCAAATTTCCTCGAGTTTTTAGGAACCCATCCTGATCAAAGCTACTAGACAATCTTGGACTGCTTTCTTACTTGGTAATCCAACCTTAGCATTAATCAATTTAATCTTTAACTAATTTCTATTCAGTATCTTAATTTGGTTTTTACCGAATTTAGGTTGCATCGTGTCAATGTTGATGTCAATTAGCAAATAAACAAAAAGGAAAAGATTAGTGTTTTATTACCTTTCAATCTGGGAAAATTGGAGAAACTAGACATTTTGCAAAATAGACCTTTTTTTTTTTCAATTCTTTTCCAAAATAGACTTTTTATTTTTAATGGTCGGGCAAGTGTGTCGAGTACAATTTGAAAAAGCTGTTTTATAAAGAGTTTTCACAAGTAGATCTTTACTGAGAGTCACTTTTTAAATAATCTATTTTGTAAACTATCCCATCTATTTTCAATATATACATATATATATATTTAGTGATTGTGTTAATGTGTCATTTGCTTGGAGTTCTTACAGAAATACATGTCCAAAGTCCAAAAAATTGAAAAATTTACGAATAGCCTAATTTATTTGAAAAATAATATATTGGTTACCTTAGGTAACTTAAATAGTTACCTCAAATACTTTTGACAAATTCATGTTTTTAAGAGATAACCTAACTAGATACTTAAGACACTTTCAGAGATGGTACCAGGAGATATATCATGCATGGATCAGGGTCTTCTTGGTAACCTTTCACCAATCAGCACCTTGATAGTTTAAAACACCAATGCTTGTGAGCACTTGTTCATGTTCCATACTTTGAGCAAACTGCAAAGAGAGAAGTTTGTCATATTAATTAGAATTGGTAATGAAACTAGATTTCATGGTTGCAAAGATATCATGGAAAAGAAAGCAACTAAATGAAGAGGAGTAATTACTTACTAATTGCTGAAGAACTTATCGAGCTAAAGGAGTGACGAGCACACTGAGCAAAAGAGATAGAAATTTAGACAGAAAGTTTCTTAGGGGCGGTAGTGCGGATGCACTGACCAACAGAAGAAAAGAAAAAATCAGTGGTTAAAAGTAGTATTTTTCTAATAAATTGTTGAAGATAATATTTTTCTAAAATAAAAATTTGGGATTTTTCAAAAAAATTATATTCTCTTATATTTTTCATTTTTTTTAAATTACCACAAAAAATCAAATTTCCTCTATATGCTTTAAGTTTTAGACTTCAATTATGTATTATTTTTCTTATGATTCTCTAAATCAATTTTTCAAACTACCCTTATTTTAAATGATTCTCCTATTTTATGGACTTAGATATTTGGAGTCTTACACTATATTTGGTAGGAAGGAAGAGGAGTAGGAAGGATGAAAAATATAGAATGGACGAGAATTTGAAGGAAAGATTGTCTATCCTTTAAGGTCTTTGGTAAAACGGATGGATGATAAGATATCTAAAGAGTATGTATCTATAAAATTACCGTATTATTAATTTTATCATTATTAAATAACTTTTAAAAGGGTTCTATTTGTCATTTTACATAATAAAAATAAAGAAGAAATTGAATCCTCTAATTGATAGAATGATTCAAAATGATGGGACAAAGAGGACAGCACATCCCTCTATTAATCCTCTCCCTCCCTCAATTCCTCTAATTATTAAACAAAGAATTTTATCTCTCTCTACTCTCACAAATCCCTCCTATCAAACAAATTAAGCCTTAGACTTATGTTGGACAAATCCCTCCTATCAAACAAATTAAGCCTTAGACTTATGTTGGACAATTTGTTGTGTATACTATGTACGAATAGATGATTGTAATTTTTATACAATATGCATTAATTTTTATACAATATGCATTGTTTCGATATAAACTTAGTCTTTTAGAGATTGAGCTCTATATGTTATTTCAATTAGTTATATTAATGTTATAAATCCTTAAGCTTTATCAACTGTATAAAAAGGTTGAATTACGTGTTGGGATAGTACTTAAAGCGGTAAACTTAATAGAGTTTCATAGTAAATAACATGTTTCAACTTTATTTAAATAAATGGCCTTATTTTTTTAAAAAAATAGATGGCTTTATTTTCATCTATTTTTTTTAAAAAAATAGGGTTAAGTAGATAATTAGGACTTTTTTCAAATATTTAACTAAATTTACTACTACTATTAGATTCTACTACTTTTGGGAGGGAAATACTCAAGAATCTATCAAGAATTCATCAAGAATCCGTTAAGAATCCATCAATAATCTGTCGAGATTACCACTGACGTCAAGAATCTGTCAAGAATCCGTTAAGAATTTGCTAAGAACCTGTCAAGATTGCCACCAATGTCAAGAATTCATCAAAAATTTATCAAAATCGTCAAGAATCCGCCAAAATTCATCAAGAATTCATCAAGATCGCCGCTGACGTTAAGAATCGTTCAAAAATCCGTCAAGATCGTCAAGAATTCGTCAAGAATTCATTTTAAAAAAGTAATATGGTGGTAGATTTAATTAATGAGAAAAAAAAAGGTGATATACAGCTAATTTATTCAAAAAATTAACCATTTGAAAAAAATAGCCCAAACCTTTACAAATCCATTGTCTTTACAATTTCAAGTAAATGTAAGGCTTTGTTCGTATTTCTCCTATTTGATTAGACCATGGATAGAGTTTGACGATACAAAGATTTTCTTTTTCCTGGATTACAAATTTGATGGATATATCTTTTTTAACTGTCAAATGCATAAGCTATTATATTCTATGGATGATTATTAGATGATGACTTAATTTCCAATTCTTTTGATACAAAATTCGAACCTTACTGACCTACCAAAGGCTAGTTAGGTATCACCTTCTACAGCTCTTGATTTTGATTGCAAAGTAATTTCAGCTATAACTAGTCATTTGTAAACCTATTTTTTTGGGATAATTCAAAACGTGCTGCATGCCTAAAAAGTATAGCGTTTAGCCTCTACTTCTAACTTTATCAAAACCAGAAATTCTCTAAACAATTACAGCAAAACCAAACTAGCCCTTGTACTTCGATAGTTAAAAAACAAGGTTGCAGGTAATCTATAATTTCTAAATGTAAATGCATATCAAGATGACATTAATATCCCTTGGTCTACTTTTTTCGTTTTGCATTTGCATTTATGATGAGAGACTTTATATAACGAGTTTGTTGCTGCCCCACATATATATACACCAAGAAACAAGACTGTGACAAAAGCACTACTTATATGTTTTTCAAAGTAAAACTACATTAATTTATATGAATAGTTAAAAAACATGTTGTTTTGAGTGTGATAATTTTTTATAATTAGTCACTAACTAAAAATATTAAGTCACAAATAATGTGATAATTGTATAATATGAGGTCAATTAAGAAAATTGGACGTGTCAATTTTTTATTGAAAAATTACCAAATTTATGTCATGTCAACAAGACACAAAAGATCATTTGAAAACCTATCTGTGATGAGATGTCAATATCCATTAAAACATCTTAGTCACGTAGCAAGTTTAGATTGTACAACTATTGTTATTATTATTATTTTTTTTTTATTCTTTTTGAGGCCATGTGTCAAGTTAGAAGAAGAACCCTTCTTCACATGACAACTCATGGTCAGGTGTCCACCCACTTTGCCACGCAGCACTTGGCCGAAGCGGTGGAGTTATATGTATATATATACATATATGGTGTTTCTTTTGTGATGAAACTAGAGAGAAAAACGTAATCACTGAGTTCTCCCATCAATTAATCTTCCTTTTACTCCATTTCTCGTTATTCAAAGCCACTACACCATCCAAACTCTACCAATGTGCTTTATTGACTTCACTCCCACATTTTGACTTGATCTTTATTCATTAAAAGAGGCCAACACGTGATATCTTCTTCTTATCCTCTCCCAAACCGAAACCTATATATATATACATATTTCTCTTGGTTTTGGGTCCCTGGTAGTACTTACAGTGATAGTACTTACAGTGGTGTTAAATCAATCATCTCATATTACTCTTTTGTTTCTCTTCATTCTTCATTTAATTCATCCAGCTCTTTTCTCCACGCTCATTTATATACTTATTTGGGTTTGCTACTATTTATTTGTTTCATAATTCTCTTATCCATTATCTCTTTTATTTGTTTTATTTCCTCCAAAGCTGAGATTGTACTCTGACAATTCATTAACGTCAACACCATCACCATCACTTTGTCATCTCTTTCAAACGGTGGCTTCCAAATTCTCCATTTTCTAATTTATGTACTTCAGTGATCTTTGGGTAACGAGCTACTCTCCACACTCCCGTGCTTGATCTGTAGCATAAATTCGAAGTTTTGTGCTCTCTATATTTTTATATATATATATATATGAGGCGCGTCTACAGTAGGGACGCCCCTACGTAGGGCCCTATCTATTCACTGTTGGATGGGAATCTGTATATAAATAGATTCTCCACAGATTCCCGTTATTCCCCACGGATTCCCATCCAACGATAATTAAGGCATGACCCTACGTAGAGACGCCCCTACCGTAGCCATCCCCATATATATATATATATATATATATCTCTTATATCTCTACATTGGCGAGTAATTCGTATTGCTGCTCTAAGTGCAATCAATTACTACACATCCTCTTCCCCTTCCCTGTAAAATAATCTGTATTGCTGCCTTAAGTACAATCAGTTACTTTACTCCCCTTTTAATTATTGCGCGCATTTATTTAGTGATCTGTGTTGTTTTTCCCTTGCAACCGGTCACACCGCTTTATTTAAATTTCAGCACTTTTATTTCAGTTATTTATTATTATTTACGATGATATGGCTGGATTTACCGCCTCGTAATTCTAACCCCTCTAACTAACTAAAACTGGCATATGGACGGTATCGCTTTCGTCAGTTTCTAACTATTTATTTTTCTGCAATTTATTTCTATTGCTAACTTCTAGTTGACACCATGGTCGGTTTATTCGCCTCAGTCAACTAGTAATATTTTAATTCCTGTCTATTTATTTATTGCATTACTATATTACTTCTAGTCTTCAGTTAACAATATGGTCGGTTTATTCGCTTCCGTCAACTTTTAATATTATTTTATTTCTGCTGCACACTAAGTGAGTCATCCTTGCAACCGCCAATCTTGTCGAGATGCGTAGAAAGAGTTGTTCTTATTGCAACCGCCTATCTTATTTCGATACGTGGAAGTGTTGTGACGACTTTTTCTGCTGTGCATTCTAATGGTATAACCCAATTGTCTTCTGTTTTGTTTTAATTAAGTACAGGTCACACTAAATAATCCAGAGCACAACTCCAACCCCGAACACATGTCATTGAGTGTAACTTTTGAATATAAAATTTTGTGTATCTCTAATATTACTCTTCTATTGAGTGTAATTTTTGAATATAAAATTTTGTGTATCTCTAATGTTACTCTTCTATATTTTGAGAAGGAAAAAAAAAATTTTATTAATAATAAAAAGAAATTACCCATCAAAAAAGCATTCAGATAAAAAGCAACATCTGTAAGAAACAAATTAAAATCAATAAAGAAATTTTGCACTATATGATAATCGATCCGGAATAAGGAACTCGTATAGATCATTATTGTTGTGCGTTTTAATAGAGCTCTTCACTTTTAATGTCTTGTTATGAGTCTCTATTCAATTGTTGTATGTCTTGCTTTAAATCCAAAAATCATTGGAGCTAAATACCATTGTGCAAACTAGTCCATACTAAAAGGATAAAAAACGTAAGATCCATCCAAAACTACCACAAATCTAGATTTAGGTGAACTAAATTGACAAAAACAAAAAGGAAACCCAAAACTACCTCAAATCAAAATTTGAGTGGATAAGGACTACTACAGATCTAAATATGGGTAGAATAATTATACCTTCCCAAATGGAAGAATTATTTAAAGACACAACAAAATAAATAAATAAAATAAAACTCCCCACCAAAGAGAAAAATTCAAAAAATCTCCCTCTTCGACGGGTTAGAAGAAGAAGGAAAACGATTTTGGCTGGTTAGAAGAAATGAAAAGGAGATAGAGGAGAAAAGGAGAGGGGAGCCGGTGATGACTGTAGAAGTTTTTCGGAAGCTAGTACTTTAGTTATTACTCTTCTATTTTTAAGACTCAAAAGTATTGTTTGTGTAATTTTTCAAGGAGTTGTAACCTTATACAAACTTGAAAAAACTTCTAGAAACTAGGAAATAAATTAAATACGAGCAATACGTACGTAGCTGAAGTATTGTATAATTAAGATACGTACTCTGGAGGCAGCCATAGGAATGTACTTTAGAGGCAGATCTATGTTGACGAGTATCAAGTTTTACCGAAATTAGATAAACACCACAGGAGGGCGCACCAACCATCGATTTACTCTTAAACGATTTAATCTATAATTAGAAGAGTTGATAATATCAATTAAGAACGGCAGATAGATGTGTACACTCAAAATTAGCCTCAACGTACATTGGTCCACAGTAATTTGATATTATAAAACAAATTAGTTCTTGGGTTTTTTTTTTTTTTTTTTTTTTTGGAAGTAAAATTAGTTCTTGAATTAGTTATGTACGTTTTACGAGATTTCATACTATACATTAATATCGAATTTAAATGTGGTCAACAGAGTTGGTGCGACAATAACTTATTTATCAAGTTGGGGAAATAAATATGGACCTGGAGTGATTAATAAGCATACTAATCTTCAATGTTGAGTTATTATTATTATTATTATTATTATTTTGCTTGAATGTTGAGTTATTTATTAGGTTTGAATCCATACCTCTTTCGAAAAAGAAGAAAAAAATAAACCATCCATCATAAACGATGCTATTCCTGGGAAGCCCATGATAGAAAAAGTGGGTTTATGCCTTTTTTTTCCCCTCTCACGAAGATATATAAGTATATATATGCATCTATATACACATATTAATTCGATTAGCTAGATCTTTCCAGCAATATGTATAGTTAGATATAATTGCTAAATTATTTGTTTACCAATTATAGTGTCGTAACTGTAATTTGTTTGGCAATATGTCCATGTTGAAATGATGATTCAAATTCGGATTGACTCAATTACTGTTAGACAGTTAAGTGAGTTAAGACTTCAACTTAACTAGGCGTATTAGTCCTATCAAGTTAATTAATGACATATTGTTAACAATCATGCATCTATTTGTATAAAAGGTATTAAAAAGAGGCCGAAAGTGAATCGCTTTATAAAAAGGGCCGAAAGTGAATCGCTTCCTATATTATTATTATGTACTATAATTTTATATTCTGTATTTCTTTAGTTTTAGTTCTGGGTTTGGAGAGTGAAACCGAGCGAACTTGAGAGGTCCTGTTTGTTTACTTGGAAAGCTCGGGAAGGAAATGACTTAGTAAAGCGAATCTGTGTGAAAGTAGTGAGATAGAGGGTGATTCATGGCTATTTAGTGGGTTAGACTAAGGGTGAAAGTAGGAACGGAGTCAGAATTTATGTCTAGTAGTTAGAATTATATTTTAGGGCGCGTCTACAGTAAGGGCGCCCCTACGTAGGGCCCTGTCTATTCATCGTTGGACGGGAATCTGTGTCTGTCTATTCACTGTTGGATGGAAATCTGTATATAAATAGATTCTCCACAGATTCCCGTTATTCCCCACAGATTCCCATCCAACGATAATTAAGGCATGACCCTACGTAGGGACGCCCCTACCGTAGCCATTCCCTATATTTTATGTATTTTGTGTGGCTAATTTATATTTTTTCTGTTTTTTAGTGGGGACTTTGCAGCATATTATTTAGGAGATGGCTACGGTAGGGGCGTCCCTACGGTGGGTCATGCCTTAATTATCGTTGGATGGGAATCTGTGGGGAATAACGGGAATCTGTGGAGAATCTATTTATATATAGATTCCCATCCAACGGTGAATAGACAGGGCCCTACGTAGGGGCGCCTCTACTGTAGACGCGCCCATTTATTTAAGATAAAAAAAAGTTACATATATAGATATGAAATGGCTACGGTAGGGGCGTCCCTACGTAGGGTCATACCTTAATTATCGTTGGATGAGAATCTGTGGGGAATAACGTGAATCTGTGGAGAATCTATTTATATACAGATTCTCATCCAACGGTGAATAGACATGGCCCTACGTAAGGGCACCCCTACTGTAGACACGCCCTATTTCATATTTGGTTTTTTTAAAAGAAAATGTAAAATTCAGTGAGAGCCCATTGAGGTACATCCCTAGGTGAAAGCCAGTGCAGGATTTTCTCATTAAAATTCGTATCAAGTAAAATCCTGTTCTGAATTGTCATTTCTTGTTTATTTCAATTTGAGTTCTTGAATGAGTATATGAACTAAGATTAATTGTTCTGAAAATTCTATTTGACATAACCTTCATCATCCAATATTTCACTAAAAAAAAAAAAGCAAAAATAAAAATGTTCTCAAGCAAGCCAGTCAATATGCTTCAAAATTTGTTGTCCCAATTAGTAATATGATAATTTACAATGGTGTATATCTATTTTTATTTATTGAAAAATCTTTACTAATCTTAAAAAGTTATATCTAGAAGTTACATATCTTCATATTTGAAATCTATTACAAATTTATATGTACTCAATCTGAGAATTGTGTAACAAAATTCATTTGCTTGTTTCCTTTTTTTTTTTTTTTTTTTTTTGTAGTAGAGATACTACACCCCTATGTCTCGACTGATTTGGGAATAATTTCCAAATAGTAATTATTTGAAGTCGTGGTCTGCAATTACAAAACTTACAAGTTTACAACGTGCCCGAACATCCATAAGCCTAAAAGATATATAATATAATTAAAGGGGAGTTCTAGTGTAGGATGGGGAAAATTTTTCCTACTTGTAGGAGTGGTTTTTAAACCGTCCGATTAAAATCCTGTGGTATTATTATTTTGTTTATCATAAGAAAACCTGCACACAATTAGTCTCTTTCTCTTAAAAAAAATATAATTTCTTTCTCCCATGAGCAGTAATAGCAGTACACGATTCTTTTTTCTTTTTTTCATTTTAAATCAAAAATTTTCCCAAAAAGTAAAAGAATCCCAAAACAAAGTAATTTAAACCCATATAATTAGTTCAACCCATGTATGGATAAGAAATTACTTGTCAAGACCTAGTCTTGATTTATTTTATTTATGGTATCTGGTCTTCCTTTTGATATGTGGAGTTCAGTTTTTTTGTTTTTCTGTTCTATCTTTGACCGTTTGGTCTCTTTTGATGAAGTCCACCATTTGCAGATTGATTTTTTTTTTTTTTGCCGCATAGTGATCACAGTAATATGCTAAGTTTTCAATTCTTCTCTAGATATTAGATAACATCCTCTTGCTATTATAAGGTTTGAGGCTTTCTCTAATATCATTTCCTTCATTCAATGAAGTAACATCCAAAAATTGGAAATTGCAGATGATAGAGAAATTGTAGATGATAAAAAAAGGGAGAGATACTATCTTTTTACTTTTAAGTTTTCTTCAATACATTCCATGTATCAATTTGTTCCTGTACTCATCTGTTTGATCACCATTCATTTTTATCCTAGGTTCAAAAAACGCTCCACTAGAATCCCCTATAATTATATAACAAAGTAAATACTATTGGAAAAACAAATGAAAAAATGAAAAAGAAAAAGAAAAAAAAAAAAGACGACGGAGGTTTCGGACTTAATTTGGGTTGTTGGATACTTTGATTTTTTTGGGGGTTAGCTGAAACGTGACAAGCGTTTGTCGGTTGGTTGAAACTTGACCATTCTCAATGAGCGACTTGGGTCGGTTCCCTGACCCGGACCCAGCGTTTAGTATAAATTTCCGAATATGTAGATACTATTTTTGTCTCCGAGTTGTCCTTTAGTGACATTATCAAAATTAACTCTCTGTAACATTACACGAGCAAGACATAGGCACATGACATAAATAGTTACATTGAAGATTCTCTTTACATATTGTGCACACAAGACCCAAGTGTACCTATATAAACATATAATCTATTTTCACATATATACGTGGTGAAAGTCCTATTATTATGTGTTTAATTTGGTGTGAGTCACGCGTTGTAAACAAATAGACATTAATGTAGCAATGTATTTATGTCATAATCAATTAAGTAACAAAAAAAAGTACAGTAATATTAGATTCGATTTTAAAAAAGAATCGATATTTCCTAACGTACGTGCCAATGTACGTGAGCATGCATGTGACGTTAAATGCTGTTTACAAACGATAAAAATCAATGATTCAATCTTTTATGGTCAAAATTTACGACTTGAACACGGATGCTCAAAAGGAGAATATAAAAGAGCAGAAGAGAGAAACCTCAATGAATTACTAAATCGGTAAATCCATACCGCATGCCGCGGTCTCGTGCCATATTATACTGCACATAATGTTGATGTTTTTGTTTTATTATTCATTTATGGTACACGTTGTTTGCATTTTCCTATTCTAAATTAGAAATAGAAAGATAGTAAGTCATAGCTTTAATTTCTTTTTTCTTTATATTGTTTAAAATTGCATTACTATGGTAAAGAAGATCAACAACCTACTATTTTTACTTAATACATTTCCTAATAAGAGAAGAAACATTTACTTATATATGATTATAATACAACCTACGTCAGTCTATATATGTAGTGGGCTGTATTAGCGCCGCCCCCCCCCCCCCCCCCTTTTTTTTGAAGAAGTATTAGCCCAATATTAAACAACTTATTGTGTGACTTAACAACAAGATCGATGAGACTATAACAGTAGTGTATATAGTTAAAAATTTAGTCAAATCTAGTACTTGTTTATATTTTGACAATTGCGTCCTTGATTAACTAGTTAAATATTAACATATATCATTCTTCAATTTTTTTTTTTTTTTAGTTGGCATTTATTGATCGAAAAAAACGTTCAAATTAACTCAACAGTCAAGTGCAGCCGGTCAATGCATGGCGACCATAATTGGAGGTGGAATTACTAAATGTCATCATAAGATATTCTTTTAAAATATTCTGAATGGTTTGATAATTTAAATGGCAGATAATGAGGGGTAAAAAAAAATACATTTTATATTAACAAATATCATAACACCACATCAGTTAAGTTATTTTTTTGTAGATAGTCTTAAGATGTGTAGCATTATTAATTATTCTTTATTACAAGTGTGCTCCTCAACAATTGTTCTACCATTTTTTCTGGGGCTTGAAAAATGAAGCTATACATGTTAAATTGCTTCATTACATAAAGTAATAAATGGACGGATCTAAGATTTTCGGTCCAAATGCCCAGAGACAATTTTCTCAAGGCCTCTTCTAGAATAGCATCAGAATCACGTGCCCATTTTGCTAATTCTATTGATACGTGTTTGATAATTTGGACACGACACGATTTGAAATTCGCATGTAATTGACACACTTGATATAAAGTTAATGATTAATTAATTTTTAACAAAATATATTATAAATTATTAAATAATTACTTCATAAGAAATATTTTTTTTTTAATGAATCTCGTGTAAATAAAATGAAAAGCAGTGATCAATGTAACACGTACCGACTCTGCAGTATTCTGAATAGCCAATGGTCTACATCGTGTATCCATTGAATATTAGTCTTTTACTGTTTTGCACATATTATGGGTGTCGCTGTAATGTGTGGACCTAAAATTGACACATGTACAAGTTTTGACACGTGTACTTACCATATATATACTCATTTAGTCGGGGAAAAAATTGTTCAAATTTTAAGCAACAAATGAATATATAGATATAGTGATGTACTGTACTGTCAATTTGTCAGATTAACAAGCAACTCTCATGACCGTTAGAGTTAACCCCTCATGCCTTAACCTTCCAGTCAAAGCCCCATGTGTTCTTCCAATGGCCACAAGAATAGAGGTTGAACTAGTTAGTCACGTGAACAACTGTCATACTAGCTAGAGATTCAGTCACGTCCACTAGATAGTATTTAACATAAACATTACTTTATACTATAACTCACCAGGTCTCTTTCTAGAGAAACTCCCCACTACTCTAATTATAAAAGCCATGCAAGTGTAGCAAGCTAAGAACGTCAAACTCAAAACCAAATTAGTGTACGTTCTTTTTCTTATATATTGAGACTTTTGGTCATTAAGAAACTAGAAAGCCCTTCAAAAAAAAAAAAAGAAAAAGAAAAAAAGAAGCCAATCAATAGCCAAGAATGGTGATCTCAGTAGCTCCAAGAGTGGAGAGCTTGGCCAGCAGTGGGATTCAGGCGATCCCAAAAGAGTACGTGAGGCCTGAAGAGGAGCTTAAGAACATCGGCAACGTTTTCGACGAGGAGAAGAAAGAGGAAGGGCCTCAGGTTCCGACCATTGACTTAAAGGCCATAAACTCTGAGGACCCTGTTGTGAGGGAGAAATGCCGAGAGGAGCTGAAGAAGGCGGCCGCCGAGTGGGGCGTCATGCACCTTGTCAACCACGGCATCCCCGACGACCTCATCAACCGCGTCAAGAAGGCCGGACAGACCTTCTTCAGCCTTCCGATCGAGGAGAAGGAAAAGTACGCCAATGACCAGGCCTCTGGCAAGATACAAGGCTATGGAAGCAAGCTCGCCAATAACGCTAGCGGCCAGCTCGAGTGGGAAGACTACTTCTTCCACCTCGTTTACCCTGAGGACAAGCGTGACTTGTCCACCTGGCCCAAGACACCAGCTGACTACACGTAAGATTTACATTCAACAAACTATACACGTACACGTAACAATTATTACATATCACTTTCCTATCTAACTTTATAATATGGTCGAGTAGTCAGACTCATGGTTTGTCTTTTAACGGAGTTTGGTGGCCGTTTCCTTCTACATGGAAAATGGATGTTTATGTGTATAAATGTTTTAGTCATTATCATTAATACCCTTTTTTTGTATTGTAGTGAGGCAACAAGCGAGTATGCTAGGCTCCTAAGAGGGCTAGTAACCACCATACTGTCCGTACTATCCTTAGGGCTGGGATTGGAAGAAGATAGGCTAGAGAAGGAAGCTGGGGGCTTGGAAGAGCTTCTTCTCCAAATGAAGATCAACTACTACCCAAAATGCCCTCAGCCGGAGCTGGCCCTCGGCGTCGAAGCCCACACCGACGTCAGCGCCCTCACCTTCCTCCTCCACAACATGGTACCCGGCCTGCAGCTGTTCTACGAGGGGAACTGGGTGACGGCGAAATGTGTCCCCAACTCCATCATCATGCACATAGGGGACACCATTGAGATTTTGAGCAATGGCAAGTACAAGAGCATTCTTCACAGGAGCCTGGTCAACAAGGAGAAGGTGAGGGTGTCATGGGCAGTTTTCTGCGAGCCGCCAAAGGAAAAGATCATCCTCCAGCCGCTGCCGGAAGTCGTCTCTGAGGCGGAGCCACCGCTCTTCCCGCCACGTACTTTTGCTCAGCATATTGAGCACAAGTTGTTCAGGAAGACTCAAGAGCTTAACGCCAATAATAATGGCGCCATTTCCAAATAAGCAAGGCCGGGTACCATACTGCTTTGTCTGGGAATAAGTATTTGTCATGGGTGGTGCTTCATGGTCTGGTTGGTTTTGGGCCTTGTAAGTGTCTCTGTTTGTTATTTATATCCATGGCCTAAATAAATTATTTGTCTCTGTTGTTGTTCTACGATGGTCATTTTTAATCAAATTACTTGAGTACTCTTTGCCTTTCAGGTTTTCAAATTATACATCCTATTATTCTGATACAATTGTAGTCTTAATTTTCTTGAACTTAGAACCATCCACACTTAGACATTGGTTTTTGTTCTGACTCATTTCCGTGACAAATTCATGAGCAAACTTGTTATCTTGGGAAGTAAAATGAAATTTTAAATCCATTTATCTATTGAATCCGCATGGTCTTCTTCTTCTTCTTTTGTTCCTTAATTTATGTTTTGTGACGGGAGCCTAATACATTTGACTGATAATTAATCATAAGAGCACTCTGTGTTAGTTTGTAGGATATGTTTCCCTTTGATGAGCAGAGACCTTTAGTTTTTGTGACCAGGGCTTTGGTTTGATCATTCATGTTCTTAGTTGAGAATCCCAAAAAAAAAAAAAAAAAGGGTTATTGATGTTGGATTTTTGCCACTTTTGTTGCACTTTCTTCCCAAGATCGGAAGATTTTGGTTTTCTATTCTGGCTTCATGCTTTGTCTGTCCATGGTATATATAGAAAAACCGGACAGAGGATCTGGCTCCTCTTGGGGGTTGGCCAAGGGGACCTCAAGACTTGTATACATCAAGTAGTACCAATATTGTGTTTCTTCTTTATCAAGTTCTCTTTCCCAAACTGCGTGTGTTCATAGTTATATCATTAATAACAATAACCAACCACCGCATAAAGTTAGAAAGGCCTTCCAGCCTTCTACTAGTACTCAAGAATAAAAGCAAGAAGTGCAAGCAAAGTTTTCTTTAATTTCTTTGATCTTCAAAAACCCAAATGACAAGATTCATACAAGGAAAGATTACACGAAATTATTGTGTGACACGATATTTAAACGAAATAAATTTATATTAATGCCCCTGGAATTCAAAAGAATCACACACAAACATCTATATATTTTAAAGTTAAATTGGACTAAAATTTTACATTTGACTATTAAAATTTGTATTTACGCAATCATTAAAATTGAATAATTACATACCAAAGAGGGAAATTTTCATTAATTTTTCGAACATTTTTCAGATTAGGGTGTTACCATAAATATCTTTTTGCACATAGTATCATTGTAATTTTGATATAAAACAGCCTGTCAATTTAAAATTTTTGTGGGTAGTTTTATTCACAACCCAAGAACCTTCTTTATTTAAAGACCAAATAGTGCACCCCTTTCTTATGTAAGAGATTACACAATTAAATTAATAGTAATATAATTACCGTGTGATATAATCAAGAAACTTAGTTATATTTGTTTATGTAAGAGATTAGTAGCTTAGAAATTCGTCTTTTACTAAAATATCTTATCAATTGTCTTTCATTTCTTTTTAATATCTTCTTTTCTAGGTATTCTTTTTACCAATCTTTTTCAACAATTTAATTATTAGAGGGTTTTTTCTTTTAATTTATTCAGTGTTTCTTTATTTCTTTTGTTGTTTATTGTCCTTGGTCTCTGTAACTCTCAAATCTTCCATAAATTGATAGTATTATTATTTCTGCAGCATAGAAAGAATTGTGACAAATAGGGGGAGTAATTAACAGAAATAGATATTAATAAATGCAAAAATTGGGAGAAAATGAGAGGAAGAGGAGTCCCTAAAACTGTTAAATGAGAGTTCAAAGAGGAGGGAGGAAAGGTTTTGGAAAATTTAGGAGATGGGCTGAGGAAAATGGGTACCTTTATGATTATTTTATTAAGCTATCCTGTTTTTCCTTTTTTTTTTTTTTTTTTTTTTTTATATTGTTAGATTAATATGGGGAGGGGGAGGAGGCTAGGGTGGGGTTCGATCCCCACATCTCATACTCCTCAAAGAGGAGATTTTCCACGCGAGCTACTAGCTCGTGGTCTATTTTTCTCTTTTACAATTAAAAAGTGGTGCTTTTCTTTTGTACAGGGGCAAATATAAACTTAAAGTGGATTGTTGACAAGACGAAGGTGTTAATTCATATTTTTAGTGGGGACAATGTTGAAAAGAAAATTTTCAATATGGGCAAAGTGGAGGGAAAATAAGTCATTTTACATACAAATTTAAAACTAACATTAAAAAAATTTGTTGTGGGGGGCAGTGATTTTGGGTTGAGCTCGAATAATTCATTTGTTCCAAACGGTTTCAGCCACCAAAAAAAAAAAAAAAAAAAAAAAATTAGAGAAAAACGCCTTCAAGTTGGCTGCAATCAGCTCCTCCAGTGCTTCAAAGCATTCTGGTGTCACAACAGCACAATGAGGAGACAACACAACGTTGTCAAAGGCAATGAGCTCTTCCAGCACATCAGGCTCATTCTCAAACACGTCGAGCCCCACAGCTCGCCTTGAACCAAAAACTTCACCAGTTGCTTCTCATCTACAAGAGCTCCGCGGCGAACATTCACAAGTACTCCTTCCCTCCCTAAAGCCTTCAGCACATCCTCGTTGATTATATGATGAGTTTCTTCTGTCAAAGCACAACAAGCTATTAGAACAACACTATCAGCAGCAAGCTCAATGATGTTTGCATAGAAAGGGTATGAAACAGAAGGCTTCTTCTTCCTAGAGGTGTATGCGATTCTGCAGCCGAAAGGTACAAGCCTTTTCGCAATTTCGGAGCCAACATTTCCTAGCCCCAGAATCCCAATTCGCTTTCCTCCTAGCTGTAATTTCAAGGGTGTTATCAAAAGGTTAATACAAAGTAATGAATTTAGAAAAAAAAAAAAAAAAAAATTGTTGTAAGTAGTGTTTAATGAAATGCTCTGTTTATAGCTATAGGATATTTGAGAGAGCACAAACACTAATATGAAGCTCAAGGAAAAGAACTAACAAACAATAAAACAAATGTGAAATCCCAATGGATATATTCTAAACCTTACTTATTGACTAACTTTTTTTTTTTTTTAATTACCCTTTAACCGGTTTGTTTTGTATGGTATAACAGTTTAAGACTCAAAGGTCAACTAGTGATTTTAGAATACAGAGTGTGCGAGGACAAAGAGGTGAGTTCAATCAGAAAATGGGGGCAGAGAGTGAAGTAAGCAAAGGGATTGATCAAGAGAGGGGGTAAACTTTGCAAAATCATTTGAGAGTCAGGGTCAGGGAGATTATGGAAAGCTATGCAGAAGATAAAAGACAGAGAAAAAGAAAAAAAAAAAGCAACCATTAAGGAAGTAATTGGGTTGCGTGCGGTGCCTAATTATATCGTATACTTACCTCCGCTACGTATCGACGTGAGTGAAATATATTAGGTATTCCACACCTGATTGTGATCTGTTTAGATATTTCATACATATTATTTCTTATTCATGATAGTAAAAACTTCCAGCAACAAAGTGGACATAATTTTGAACCGAGAATCAACTACTATAATTCTTGTACTTTATTTGCTTTTTGTATTATTGTTTGTTAACTATTAATTTCGTAGTAATGTAATTCAGAGGATTTAGAATTATCAGAAATAGACAGAATAAGATAAAAACGTTGCCAATAAATGTTTATAAAATGTTAGGAAGAAAAAAGAAAGGAAAAAAATAAAAAAAGCCGTCCTCATTTTTTCAACCCTATTAAACCTCGGTCTCTCTCTTTTTTTTTTTTTTTTTTTTTTTTCTTTTTTTTTTGTAATGAAACCTCGGTCTTCTTTTATTTCCTCCTTTATGGATTTAAACGACTTCAAGTCAACAGTCCAACAAAGTTGTGATCATTGCTAGTTGACTAATTTACATTTTTAAGTAATATTAAGGACACTAATAGCTTATATCAAAAATTTACAACACATAAGTTGATTTTCATATTAATTACTAAATTTTGAATAATATGGTCTCATTTATAAATAAAATAATAATTTTATTGAATGACACATCGTTTGTGTAATTTTTCGGTATAATTTTTGTTATCCTAATCATTATTCACAATTTTTTCATATGTACAATTTCTTCGTAAATGTTCCAAATACAGGGCAATTAAGAATCAAACTATCCATAAGTATACATTAACTTGATTACTACAATTTCGATTTTTAAAATAAGTAAATGATAAAAATGAAAGAAAAAGATCGAACCTTAAAGCCAAGTGGGTACTCTCCCTTTTGATCAAGCCATAACCCGGAACGAACATACCGGTCAGAAGCAGACACGTGGCGCAGGACATCGATCCAGGCTGACCGCATAGTCAACCACGTCATCAGCGAAGGCGGCGCCGCCGTTGGTCACAACGATCCGGCTCCGGCACTCGGCCAGGTCGATGTGGACGACTCCGGCGGTGGACCCCAGTCCCACGATGAGCTGGAGGGACAGGAGGAGGCAGGAGCTCGGCCGAGATTGGGGTCGGGTCCACGCAGAGGAGGGCCCGTACGGACCGGGCTTGGCCGGAGAGGAAGGACTGGAGCGGTTCGGCCGGCGAGTCAAACGGATCAAGTAGCCGGAACTGACTTTCCAGGCGGACCCGGAATGGAAAGTCAAAGGCTTCTAGTCGATGTACTAGTACTAGAGGTAGTTCTTGTTGCAAGGTAGCCATTTTCATGGATTTTTTTTATTGGCTTGGCAGGTTTAGAGCCCACTATTATAAGTATATTATCTTTTTTCGAGGAAAAAAAAAAGCTATTATATTTTTTCAGAAAGGTAATAAAAAATGTTGTGGTTATTATCATTATTTTTTTAAAAAAACCAATAAACAATAATAAATGCCAGTGAGTTTGGACTTTGGTACCTCACAAATTCACAAGTAGTGCCGCTAATTCATCAAAACATGAATCATAGTTAAGATAGTAAACACGACATAAATTTAAAAAGAGAGAAGGCAAGTTAAATAAATTTCAAGCGTGTTATCAAAAGGTTAATACCAAGTAATGAATTCAAAAAAAAAAAAAAAAAGAAGTGATTATAAGTAATGTTGTAATGACATGCTCTGTTTACAGCTATGGCATATTTAATTGAGAGAGGTCAAACACTAATATGAAGCTCAAGGGAAAAGAATTAACAAAGAGTAAAGACAAATGTAAAATGCCAAACAATTGACTAATTGTTTATGAGATTACCCTTTTACTGCTTTGTTCTGTATGACATAACATTTTAAGACTCAAAATTCAACTGGTGATTTAGTATATAAAGTGTACGAGGACAAAGGGAATGATCAAGAGAAAAGGAAAATTTTGCAAAATCATTTGAGGTACAAAACTTAGTACGGGTCAGGGAGATTATGGAAAGCTAAGCGTAAGATAGAGGCATAGAACTCTATGTTTGATAGGAAGGATTAAGGGGGAAAGATAAAAAGTAAAGAGAGGTATATTACCTTAAGAAGGAGATGAGAGTTAGCACTTTTATTTTATTATGTCTGATATGAGAAGAATAAGTTGATGTTTGCAACGCACTTTTATTTTATTATGTTTGATATGAGAAGAATAAGTTGATGTTTGGTTGCAAAGCAAAATTGGAAAAAGAATGGTAATAATAATAAGAACAGAATGAGAATAGGAATGAAATGGAAAAGAAAATTGATTCATTTGTTTAGTTGATATTTTGAAATTAGTACCTGAATCAAGATTATTGTGTTTAGTTTATTATAAAATGTAATGGAATTAACATTGTATAGACTAAATTATCCCTACACATTATAAAAGTTAAAAAAAATAACCAAATTAGTACAAAAATGATTAATTCCTCAGAAAAAAAAACCCATATATGACAAATTCCGTAAGAAAAAAAATCCTATATGATTGATTAGTTTGGAGTACGCTAGATTTTCCCCTTTTTTTCCCTAAAAAAAAAAATAGAGAGATAAAAGAATGAAGAAAATTAGAAGAATAAATTACAAAATAAAACAAAGAAAAAATAAAAGAAGAAAACAAAAAGAATATTAAGCAACGAAAGAATTTGTCTCACTTTCATTTGTTTTCATTTGGAGATTTCACCAAGTTCATCAGTTGCTGAGTTGAGAATCTCAACTTGAGATATCCACTTTCCACAAAACCATCAAAAAGATTAATTTGAAGATTGAGAAATCAAACCAAAAAGCGAACAAAATCCAAAAAGAAAACAAAAAATCAAAAGAGATTTATGGGTCGAAGAGGTCAGTTTCTAGGCAAAGATTCAAAGACAGAGGGGGATCGAATAGCTGCTTTACTCTCCATCTAGCACGATGAAGAATTGCAGAATTGGCAAGTGCAGCCAAAGAAGGTCAGAAAGAGAAGGTAATTTGAGCATTACAAATTTTAGGCTGGAATGGAATGGGCTTTCAACCCATTTACTTTAGGAAAACTTATTCATATGTTTAGGTGAATTACCATAACTATTGGAATGGATTTTCATGACTTCAAAAGGAAATTAAATAATGGAATAAGCTTAATTTAGAAATGAAAATTCTATTCCAATATTTATTACCTCTAGCCAAACACCACCTAAGATAAGACCAAAATTGTCTCCCGGATTTGGTAGGAGAGATGGTAGGAGAGATAAGTAGAATGAAGAAAATTGTTTTACTTATATAGTGACTAGTGAATTTCTCTCCTAAAAGCTCTCTATTTTAGAAGGAATTGGAAATTAGTATTGTCTGAAATTCATTACCTAATCTTTTTTCTAATATCAAATAAAAAACCACCTCGCTCAAAACAATCAATTAATCCTTTTACCCTCTCCTTTTTATTTCTCCCATGCGCCTTATATACTATAAGGTTTAAAACTCTATTTTGATCCTAGATTCTATTTTCGAGAGAGAAAAAATAAATAAGAGGAAAAATATCTTTGTTGTTTAAAAATTAAGGCAAGAAATAAAAAAGATAACAATCATTAAAGGAGTAATTAGATTGAGCGGAGCCTAATTATATAGGTGTTATATGAAAAATTCCTATCACCTTGATAGCAAGGTGACCCATACAGGTCGCTAGGCAAAAAAGAGATTAATCCCAACGAAGTGTTCGAGCAATGAAACAGCTCACGCTCATAATTGCCCACCATGACTATGCGAGATGCTTTATTCGGAGAAAAATTCAAAATTAAATATTTAATGGATAGTGCGACACACTGAACAAGGCACGTGGGAGACATTTCACCGACTTCTGACCTATACTAATTCATTGTTAACTACCGCCACCTGCCCCACTATCATTTGTCAAAAATAAATACTACTTTTTCAACTATATATATGTATAGATCTCATTGAGTGTCGTCGTTTTTATCATAAATCATTATTCTCATTGTTATACTAGTTTTTGGCATCAATTATAACTTTTTCATCCATTATTTTTTATTCCTCTCTATTCCTTTTTTTCTTCCATTCCTTTTCCACCAATTCCCTTTACGGATAAGTAAAATTGGCCTATGTGAAGAGGAGAACTATCATCACTACTTTCTTTTCCAACTCTCAAGTCTCTCATTGCTTCACATGTATAGGCTCTGCAAAAGATTTGATTATTGAATTGAAACAATCAGATACAATGTATATTAATCTAGCTGAACTGGTGATAGTAAAGGCTGATTTGAAAAGAAGGCCTTGAGGTTGGCTGAGACAAGCTGGTTCAAGGAATCAGTGAATTCTTAGGTTATGAAAGCACAGTGTGGAGACAGAACAACGTTGTCCAAGTCAAATAGCTCCTTAGGAACATCAGGTTCGTTCTCAAACACATCAAGACCAGCTCCACCAAGTTCTCCTCGAGTTAGAAACTGAACCAGTTCTTGTTCATCAACAAAAGCCCCACGCCCCACGTTGATTATCACTCTTTTCTTTCCAAGGGCCTTCATAACGTCTTTGCTTATTATGTGGTGAGTTTCGGCTGTTAGAGCACAACATACTACAAGAATGTCGCTTTCGGAGGCGAGATCGCAGACATTTGAGAAGTAAGGGAATGACACAGATGGCTTCCCCTCCCTAGAGTCTTAGGTAATTCTGCAGCCGAATGCCTTTTCGCAACTTCGAAGCCGATTTTACCGAGCCCCACGATCCCAACTCGCTCTCCTCCTAACTGCAAAGAACAAGTTTATAAGATCATATACCACCTAGATGTTTTGAGTGTCATGCGCATAATTGGATAGAGACACAAACAGAGGTAGACAGAAAGAATAGATTAAAAAAGAATTTAGGTTAATAGACCATAGCTCCAATAGAAAATGGTGTGCTAATGCTCTTATAAGAGGCTATATAAACATGCATTACAATACAATTGTACCCCCAAAAAAAAAAAAAGAAAGAAACTATGTTTATAGATGGTAAAATATATATGTTTTAGGATAGTATTTTAAGCTAATTGATTCTAAAACAGTGAACATTTCTCTCCATAATTCAGGGCTCCATGGTCTCTTTTCATATTATGTAACCACACTCAGCATTAGTCCATACTAGAATGATTGCCTTATAATTATAAGGCCCTAAACCATCATGTTTAAGAGACAAAATCCAGTCCAAAATGAGTTTACATTAGAAAGTGTTTGACTTTGACTCAATGTAACACTTATCATTCCATAACGTTGTCATACTCATTTCATTCTAGTATTTGGACTAGGCTACATCTCAACCATATCCCACAAAATTAGCCTGATTCCTACGAATTCAATACTAATTCAACACTTAAAAATTGACAAAAACACAAGATTTGA
>JXTC01000331.1:192345-263871 GCA_002914845.1 Trema orientale
TATATATATATATTAAAGTTAGTTATATTTTGTAACTACTTTAATTAAATAATATGTAAAAAAATAATTAAATGATCTGATAATATGATTGAGGTTTTAAGAATGAAAAAAAGGAGGAAACATGTGAAATATTTTTTAGCAATTAGGTAGAAATAGAATGGCCCTAACTAAAACATTTTGAAATGTGTGTGTATATATATATTCATATTTTTTTTTACTTAGGTAAGTAAAAAGTAAAAAAGAGATAAAGGTGACGAAGTTCATATTTTTTTTTTACTTAGGTAAGTAAAAAATAAAAGAAAAAAGAAAAAGGTAACGAAGTGGGTTAATTCAAGTAGTAAGAGCATCCACTAACTGATATCTCAGTCTTAGGGGTGGTAATCGGGGTAGGTGTGAAAACTTATTATTCCTGATGAGTGAGATATGATGATTGGGTAATAATAAGTATTTTTTTTAATTTATAATAAATTAAGGTTATTAATAATAAAAAAAAAAACTTTTATCAGAGGTTGCAGAAAAAATAAAAATGAAAAATAAAATAAGAAACGAACAACACGGTGTTTTCGTTGACGAAATTTTGGACGTACAAAAGCAAAAGGACATGCTGTTTGACGTCAAACGTTCGCTGTCGTTCTCAGTGTCGAGTATGCTGTCGTTAACGGGAAAAAAAAGCCTTAAACGTCGTTTAGAGCTTGAAACAGGTCACCACATGCCGTTGATACTTCCGATGTCGTTGTCATTTATGCAGAAAAGATTGGCATTTCTAAACAACGACATGTCGTTTTTTTTCCAAAAAGTTGGCCCTTCTTTATCTGCATTTACCTCAGGCAGAATTCAGGCCAAATACACAAGGTTACAATTCATACAATTCTCTAATAACCAATGGAAACTGAGCACTGTGGACACATATATATATATATATATATATATGATTTTCTTGTGGTATACCGTTGTATATATGTAATATACTAATTAGCAAGAACAAAAGTCAAAAGTGCTACAACTATATTACGCAGATATATGTACAAAATTACTTGCTGATAAAGGCTGATCTTGGAATTTCTCTTAACTTGTTAACTTAAATCATGTACCCTTATTTGAAGTGCTACATAGTCAGGAGTGGCTTACATAAAATAAAACTTCTCTCAGCAACAATAGTACTCTGATCTGCAGAAGCATACTACTAATTAACCAGTGCAGTAATATATACCGGCTGTACTGTGTTTTTGTGGGACAAAATATCGGGATTATTGATGCATAGCTGAATGATTTTCTTTTTTTTTTTTTAAGTTTTTGAGGACTTTTATTCATGATCACATATTACGTCCAAATGCATATGCTTCTTTATTCTAGTATTATATCCACGCACTGTAAGTTCTATGTATACATATTTCCATCTATAAATACAACATACACAGAATCAGATCAGCAAATACTGATTAAGAGTAATGTGACATTGAAGCTTAATTAAAAAAGATAATTTAATTACTTAGCCTAATTTCTTTAACTTGTATTAATACAGCACAACTTTTTCAATAGCATGACTACCCTAATTTAATTAATTGAACGACCTGCAAAATCACATGTATATACACACATAAAGGAAACTATAACTGAAATACTAACTTTGGATTATGACAAATTCCTGGACTTCCGTTCATGAATAAATTTAAAGTTACAGTAAAAAAATAATGTACTTAATTAACTCTACATATTATGTGTGCATATATGTATATATATACATATAGGTTGCCAATCCAGTAGGTATTTTTTTTTTTTAACCTATATGTAGGTATTTTTTTTTTTTTAGCCGTTAGATCACATCATCTAATGGTGATCCAACGGCTATAATGATATGTATGAAAAAATGTGCATCATTAATGCTATTTCTCTCTCTTATTTTTTAATATAAAAAAATGTGCAAAACAAATTTTCATTAGCCAAATTGATACCTATGCATAGGTATAAAAAAAAATACCTACTGGATTGATGCCCATATATATATATGTACATGTACATGTATCTATGTTTATGGGAGTAGTAAAGTACATGTATGAAAACCTGAACATCTAGCTAGCTCACATGCATATGGATAGATGAATTATAATATTTAATTAAGGAAAATAGAACTTAGTATGGAGGGATAAGCATGACCTTCAAAAAATGATGTGCAAGCATGAATTACTAAGATATCACTTATAGCTAGCTGCAAACAATTCATATTATCAACTAGTTAAAGCTTAAAGACAAATCACACCAGCTGTTTCAACAGATATTATTAACTAGATCTATTAGTTATTACATGTAGATCAGTGCTTCAATAGTCTCAAAGAAGGTACGTAACATAGTTAAATGAAGTATACTTATAATACATATACTAATTATAAAGGTCTTTTACATATATATACATGTACATACACATTACAATTATAAGTGCATGTATTATATGTAGGCATATGCATAACATTTTACCGAGAAATTATTGGTTATGCTTACCTTCATTCTTCTAGATAAAACGAAGGCCAAGCCGAGAGACTTCTTTGCATGATCAGCACTTAATCATGCATGTGACGACGTATAACAGAAGAATAAGGTCTACGTTTTTAAAAATTGGCACGTAGTTTCTTTTCTTTTTTACTTTACAAAAAATTTGAGATGATTAATGGAGCATATATGAATCCATACATATATAGGAATCAATGAGATAGAAAAGCCTACCAATTAATGATCAACACAAGGCAAATCCATGCTTTCTCTCGCCACTCACAGCCTGTAAAGTACTCATGTGTGTTTTGCTAATTTAACACACACACACACATAAAATATTTATGTACGAGTACAGTGAGGTTTCTTTTTGAAAAATAAGTTATGTGACAATCAAACCATCAATCATTTCAACTAATACCAACTTTTGGATCATAACTGGGAAAGCTAGCATGGAAGGCCATTAGTCAAATCAAGGTAAATGATCTTCTCGTATGTACAAAGCTAATCATAAAGAAAGTAGCTCAAGTACTTCTGCCAAAGTCTAAAAGCAACCATTTTCCCCGGTTGTTTGGAGTTAGGAAGGAAAACAAACACTACCCTTTATTCACAACCTAATGGATCAACGTTCAAAGTCTAGTTCGATCTCGATACACAGCTTACACAATTAAGTTCTTCAACTTTTTTTCCAGCTCAGGCAGATCCATGCTTTTGATCTCGCCACTCACAGCCTGTAAATACACGCAGTACACTAAATAATTTAAGAGGAAAATAAGTTGGATCATAAAGAGAAATTTCAAGGATAAATAGATATTTCATTTAATTTTCGATGATCCAAGTTTTATGAGATAAGGTTACAGTTTGTTGCCAACCTGGTTGGGATGCGGCTGTAACTTTTAAGTGTTTTAGTCTTTCATTTTTTTTTTTTTTATAACAAAAAAAAGTGAGAAAATACCTCGGATTCAATGGTGTGTAGATATCTTCCATTCACTTTAGCCGAAATACATCTGACAACATTAAACCCTTCGCCGGTCAGAACTCCAACAACTCTAGCAAGTGAAAGTCCTTCTCTAAAGGCCGTATTCACCAAAACCTCCACTGATCCTGCCTTACAATGTCTCATAATTATATTAGTTGGCTCCAAATTCTTGTTATGCCGCTTGGAGTTTTGATCAGATCCAATAATATCTGTATTACAGCTAGAAGCTGAGCTACTTGAATTGGACAGCCTTCTCAAGTTATCCCTTTTTGTGCTCAGCTCTTGGTTCTTTCTTTGTAGATCTTTTATGTACTTTGCAGCTTCGTGCATTTGATCAGATATGGACCTCTTTCCCTGGAACCATATAACATATAATCCATTCAAAGTGTGACCATATTGTTGAGCTATTAATTAAACCACAAATAATGATACTGGAAAAAAAAAAAAAAAAAAAACCATCATGATTTATGTTTAATTCACCTTGAGATATTGAAGAGGGATTAGTGATCGTAGAGATGAATAAAGGGCAGACATTTCTTGTCTTCTTTGCCGTTCAATTTCTCTATGTATGATCATCTTCTTCTTCTTTTTGTCATTAGGGTTTTCATCATCATCATGATTCTTGCCATGATCAGCGACGGATGATGATCTACTACGCCGACCCCCAGAGTTGTTCAGCTTGTGGGGAGGATGATCGCGACCTTCTTGATCAGAAGGCGTCGGGGGAGGAACTTGATCATGATCTTCTAATTGGATCTCATGTTTTGGATCTAATTTGCAAGGGAAAGTGGAGATCATTTGGAGAAGGTCATCTGCACTAGTTTGGTCAAATAATTGGAACATGGAAGGGGGAATATAATCCATTTTCTGTGATATGCTCCAAAAAATCTTCTGCTATATGATTCTGATCTTTAATTATGTTATAATAAGATTGGTCAGTAGTACTGGCCTTTTTAATTGTCTTTCAAAGTGGAAGTCCAGATAGGGATATGCTTATTATTATTTGAGGCATGAAATCTCTAATGGGGCCAAAGGGTCCAAGATTTTGTGTGAATTTTAATTCATAGTCAAGGTGGTATAACATGCGACCTCACTAGCTTTTCTCTACTCCAAAATTAACGTAATCTGTAATTTAATTTTCAAGCTAGGCACTGTACATTTGGACGACAGACAAATACCGCATTGCATTCACACATGCAAGAAACTGTTTTTGCTGATCATAGCCAGGGTTAAATAATCAATCTATACATTGTAAACGTGGGATCGTTAATAATAATTAAGTTATAAAATAAAAGCAAATTTTATAGAAGATAAAAAAGAAGATTATTACTTGGTCAATTACAAGTTAAATTCTATTAAATAAGTAAGATCAATAAACATGAAAAATGGAAATCTTTTACCGCTCTCTTTTCTCTTTCTCTATACCTAGCTACTTTTCTCTCTAAAAAAAACTCTACGGCTGCTCTCAGTACAAAGACTAGAGAGGAAGTGTCTCTTTTTTATCCTCTGGCCTCCCCTCCTCCCTTCCATCCTCCTCCTCTTCCCTGATCTTTCTCTCCGACCTCTCTCAAGGATGAGAGATTTTTTTCAGTTTTTTTTTTTTAGTTTTCCAATAAGTCAAAGCCTAGATTGCCTGTTTGATTTGTAGTATCATCTTTTGTATGGAGTTTCAAGTCTGTTTACAAGATCTTATTGAATCTGAGATTTTTTTCTCTAATTTAGATCTGTTAGACGAATGAGTTATTTTTCTTTTCAACGGGCAAAAGTCTTAATTAATGTTGAAATCATATAGTCTGTCTCGCAAAGAACGCAGTCCATAAGCAGATGTTGAAGGCAACAGTTTGCTAGTGGTTCTTATTATCTTCTACTTTTAGAGAATTATAGTAACCCACAAATCTTGTTGCTGTTGTGTTTCTAATTTATTTTTCGTCTCCTTTTTTGAGGGGTTGAAATTGTAATCCATATATTTGTACTATAATTGAAGCTCTTTTATAATGATATTCTCTTGAAGAACTAGTTTTTATAAGAAAAAAATATAATAAATAAACATGAAAAATGGAAAACAAGGTAAAGTGCTTCTAGGAAAATTTAAAAAATAAAAATAAAAAGAGAAAGTTTAATAGAAGATCATCATATAAAAATGGGGAAATCTTTTTTTTTTTTCCCTCTCCTTTTTTTCCTTTCAAAAAAGTGGGTGGATGCTTGATTTTAGTACCGACATTCATAACAAAGTCGATTATGCTGAGTTTTTCAAAGCAATATACATAAGAGGACAAGATATTTGTAAATGTACTATTTTTTTTCCCTAATTATTTCTTTTTCCCACTGGAGAGATCAAGAGATATGCAGATTGTCTAATTAATTTTTTATAATACTTTTAATATAATTATGAGGGAACAGGATTAGATTTTGATTGTTGAGGTCGGACCAGGGATATAGGTGTGAGCATACCATGACTAGGATGTGTGGATTCGGAAGTCCTACTTCATCCCCCGTCTACCTGGCAAGACAACCTGTTAAATACACTACTATTATATTATTATGGATAGACTTTCAAGTTTGCATATATAATTGGGAATTGAAGCCTAATTATTTCGGCCAATAACAAATCCTTATTGTGAAATAATTTCTGCTCCAATATTAGTGTTCTGTAAAACTGTTTTATGTCAGATTAAAAATCTTACAACGTCAATTAATTTGGTAAAAGATTTTAGAAGCAATAATTGGTAATATAGAATCTAATTAACTATCATGCAATATTATATCTTAGTATTATCGAATCTATTTATATAATTTGGGTTGGTTAAATATAGGTGTTAGAGAACAAGAGACTTACGAATATTTGAGAAATTTGAAGTGATGAAAGGACTATAATTATTTAAATATTATAGGAAAGCAGCAGTGGGTTTCTAGAGTGCCGGTGAAAAGAACAGCCCCTTCTCAATTATTGATCTCTATCTCCTCATAAAACGCATATATGCAGTCAAACGATTAAAACCTATGAAAAAAATTGAAAAAAAAAAAAATAGGAGAAGATGATTTGCAATTCTCAATGTGTAACTTGTATATGTATATGACAATACCCGATTGACCGTCTTGAATTTAGAACTTCTTGCGAGGAAAATGAGCTATAGCAAAATCCTATAGCATATTTAGCATTTAATTGATACATACCATATTGAATTATAGAAATGACCTATATATAACAATGGTTCTAGACCCCTTAGGTTAATTAAGTACTGAATCTAAAGATCCAGTCCATTGGAGTTAGCTCAATGAGTATGATAAGAATTGGGTATTAAGTCGGGAGTTCAACTTTTAGAATACATAAGTTATTTTTTTTTAATTTGTAATAAATAGAAGTCATTAGTTAAATTTTATTTTTTGAAAAAAAAAATACTAAATTCAAAAATTAACCCAAATTATGAGTTCCTCAACTGCTTTAAATCAATATTGCACAAAATTAATCTCTTCTTTAACATAAAACACAAAGTTATGCACAGAGACCAGAGAGATTAGACATGCAAGATAAACATACGTATTTTTGTTCCATTTTTTATTTATCTATAAAAGAAAGCTAAAGGTTTGGTATTTATAAACTATTTGGTGTCGATCTCCAGCCCACCTACCACAAATCCTCCTATCAGATACGGGTATACGTGTATTGTACTCGGCGATCTCAACCAAATATTTTTCCCTTTAAATATATTATTTCGCCAAGCATAGTATACACATAGTGCATTATACATATATGTATTATCTATACAACTTTTATGAAATCAATTTTATAGATATGTATACACGTTTTCCTATATGTATGGGTATGGCTGAACTATGCAATCTTCTTCTCAATGTAACACCCCACCGGCCGCACTCCAGGCCATGGTTATGAACGGAAGTGACCAGATTATAATAAAATTTGTACAAATATATATTAATGCTTATTAAAACGCCACATTATACGCTACAAAATGAAAGATAATGTTCTGTTGAACTTATTGTTTATTGCTTTTTTTTTTAAAAAAAAATATGTGTATATATATAATGAATTTAATTTGGGCATATATGGTGGTGTATTCTTTTAATGATGTTTGGTGACGTTCGTGTGCTTGTAATTACTGATTACGACGTCGAATTAATAATTTATTAAACCATGAACCGTTCAAATTTTGTATCCATTATGTACAAATATAAGGATTGCTAATAAAGAGTATAATAAAACCGAAGTTTGACCAGAAAAATAAGAAAAGAAAAAAAAAGGAGAAACCATAGCTTTCTTCTTACAGTATTTTTTCCGTTTCTTATTTTTCTATTGGGATTTCTTCTAATTATTGACAAGAATTATTAAATAATTAATTTTCATATATGTTCATTTTGCGGCTGGCTAATCTAGAGAGGCTAATGACTGGTCGTCTGTAATAATAAATTAAAAACGATATATATACTCATAATGATGTATCTAATGATGATTTGAAATATGAACTGATCTGAAATTGTCTGAATCATTTGAAAGAAAATAAAAAAGGTTAGGTTGACATTAAAGGTGTGTGCACACTAGAGTTAAATTTGAAATTAAGAGTGCACAGTGCAGCACGTTTATAAATTATGATTAAAAATGTTATTTTTCCTGCGAGTAGAAACAAAAGTTTCTTGTTATGTGCTCCAATCTCCACAATTTTAGTAGATAAAACGAAATAATTCAAAGCTTGCTGAATATATGTCAACTCCACAGGAAATTATTTTATGCATTCTATTAAATCCTTGCACGTGGTCCCTATAGAAAACATATTGTGCATTCTAATTACTATTATTTACATTTATGCAGTTCATCTATTATTTACGACACATTTTCATTCAGAAAATAACATAAATGTTATTAAATTTTTTTTTTTTGGCTGAAGTGAATATGGGCCAATTTGGTATTGTTATTGTACATGCTACCCATGTGATGTAGTCGTATTTTGTGAGGAAAAAAAAATTGAGGCATTTGGTAAATTAAATTTACAAAACTATAATAAAAGCAATATCAAAGTATTTAGTAAATTATAGATTGTATATGCTGTAAAATAATATTTTAGATAATTTGTATTATAACAGTAAAATCATCGTTAAAAAATAACACTTACCCTACTTAAATTCTGCTTAAAGTAGCAGTTACATAGCAACTTTTAAAATTTATTGACCGAAAATAGAAACTAATTACCAAACGCCTCCTCCACCCTTTTTTTCTCTAAATGTTTTTTAAAACGTTAAAAGTAGAATATAGAAGTAATCTATAGGCCACATATTAATCAAGTATTTTAATGACGTATCGTGGGTGACTATGTTGTATAACTAGTATTAGACAACACACACTTTGTGATCAAACAGTTGGTAGGTGATTCCATTACATAACTAGATAAGTCACTAATTCGGTCCAAATTTTTCAGTTAATTGCAAAAATAATTGCACCCCCTCCCTTTTTCTATTTTTTCAGAGTAATCTACAAAAATATATCTTGAGATTTAAGTGTTCTGCAATTTAAAGTCTTGAAGTTTAGACTCTGCAAAATAATACCCTGAGATTAAAAAATTTTAAAAATTAATACCCCGAGTTGACATTTTAAATAACTTTAACTAGTAAAAGACAATAATATCCTCAATATTATAGAGAATAGTAAATACTAATGTAGTTTTAATGAAGAATATTATTAATTTTTTTTGTTACTAAAACTAGTCAAAAAATTAGTCTAGGTATTAATTTTCAGAAATTCTTAATCTCAGTGTATTATTATACGGAGTCTAAACTTCAGAAATTAAAATGCATAACACACAAACTTCAAGGTTTTTTTTTTTTTTTTTTTTTGTTCACCCTATTATTTATGGAGAATATAAACTGGGGAAATGGACCTAAGTAAGAGTAATTTGGGTTAAAATGACTTTTTGAGGATTATTTTTTAAGAGGAAATTTGATTTTTTATGATATTTTTACAAAAAAAAAGTGAAAAATCCTGGTCTTTGAAATTGTTTGAAAAATACGGGATTTGAATTAGAAAAATATAATTTTTAAAAGCATTTAGAAGAACATCACTTTTTATTAATTGATAAGATATCTAAGGTAACCGGTCAAGTTATATGAGGTAACTTAATTGATTAATTTAATAACTAGCGTAGTTACTCTAAGTAATCGAAGTGATTACTTCGAGGATTATTGAAAATAAGAATTGTGAAGAATAAGTGATATTTTTCTAAATATTTATTAAACGTGCTATTTTTCTAAAAATCTTTCAAAAAAAGTGATATTTTTCTAAATGAATCCAGAATTTTTCAAAAAAATTCAGCCCATCAAGGATTTTTCAAGGGTTTCTATTATTTATGGAGAATATAAACTGGGAAAATGGACCTAATTAAGAGTAATCTAGGCTAAAATGACTTTTTGAGGATTATTTTTTTAAGAGAAAATTTGATTTTTTATGATATTTTTACAAACAAAAAAAAAAGTGAAAAATCCTGGTCTTCGAAATTGTTTGAAAAATACGAGATTTGAATTAGAAAAATACAATTTTTAAAAGCATTTAGAAGAACATCACTTTTTATTAATTGATGAGATATCTAAGGTAACCGATCAAGCTATCTGAGGCAACTTAATTGATTAATTTAATAACTAGAGTAGTTACTCTAAGTAATCGAAGTGATTACTTTGAGTATTATTGAAAATAAGAATTGTGAAGAATAAGTGATATTTTTCTAAATATTTATTAAACGTGCTATTTTTATAAAAATCTTTCAAAAAAAGTGATATTTTTCTAAATGAATCCAGAATTTTTCAAAAAAAAATTCAGCCCATCAAGGATTTTTCAAGGGTTTCTAATATTTGTATGTATAAAAATAAAAAAAAAATTACAAAAATATGGAGGTCAGATTTTTTTTCCCAATTTTAATATCCTTTTTATTAAAAAAATATCACTTTTTAAAAAGTTTTTAGAAAAATATTATTTTTAAAATAATTACGAGTTACCGATTTCTGAAAACTGGTTACTAGTTATGGTATAGTTTTTATTAGAAAAATGCTATTTTAAAAAAAAATATTTAGAAAAATTATATTTTTAAAATAGTAACTAATAACCTTCTAGAGATTAGTAACTAGTTACCAAATGTATTTATAACTAGTAACTAATAACTGGTAACCAGTTTTAAAAATACCGTAAAAGACATGATTTCCCATTTTTTAATTTTTTATACTTTGGGCATGAAATTTTGTAATTTTTTTTTTAAAGAGCTAACTAACTATTTGACATTATTTTTTTTCCTAAAACTTAGTATATGACTAAGCTCAAAATTTTATAGCTAAATGTCAAATGGAAATACAACATATTCCACAACTAAAACTTTAAAAAAAAATAGATATTTAAATATAACGTTTAAAACATGGATATCTACTTAAATCAATTTAAAAAATTAGTCATCTACTTAGTTTTCTCTTTTTTAAAGGGAGATTATAGTATGTTCTTTTTTATACTTCGTTTTAATAAATATCGTTTTTTTTTTTTTTTGGTTTATAGCTAAACAGCTGAATATATGAATTTTTCTACTCGGTGTATCTACTTATATACCAAATTTAGTTTATGTAATGAGTATATCATATTTTACAATTGGTATATCCATGATCATTTTGTTACAAGTTTCTAAAAATGGGCATTTACTTAAAATAGGCCCAAAATTCAATCATTTTTCTATGAGACTATTTTTAAAATAGTTTTTTAGGATGGTCACAATATAAATGAGTGGCGGGTATATTTATGACCATAAATTGATGAATTTTTAAGAACCAATTACTGATCACTATTATAGTGAATACCCATTATTAATATTATAACACTCCTAAAAATGTCATTATGCAAATATAAAATACTCTTAAAGAAGCCATTTTAACCCAAAATACTACTTACAAGGTTCACTTCTGTAGAAACTAAGAAAGAATGGTCCAATTATGTAGAACAGGACATTTTCATGACTGAGAGTTTCTTGAAGAGGTATTTGTTATTTACAATTGATTTGAACCTTTTAGAAAGTTGAAAATTTTATTCAAATAATAACATTTGTTAAAATGCAATAATTATGAAAATGAGGGAAACAAAAGAGTAAAAAAAGAATTTTACGAGTAAAACTTGCCAACAAAGTTATAACTAAAAAAAAAACTGCCAAAATCAACACACCAAAAATAACTCCCAATTCAATATCCTCTAAATCCACTAGTCAGTCAATAGGTCCAAGTGTTATACTTTGTCCATTATATGCATATTCGTTTCAACTTTTTAGGGCTAAATAATCAATAATTTTTATCTTGTTCGTAGTATGACCATGCTCATCACTTTTGAAATCTTTTACTTCATAATACGGTTTTAAACATTATTTTCATATTAATAATACTCTTACAGAAGAATGTTTACCAAATACTAATTGCTGGCAAAATTATCTCAAAACATGAATTAAGCGTTGTAGAAGTAATTCCACAGTTAATCATATTCTGGAATACAATTTTACGAACTAATCTCATGAACAACGTTGAAGCTTGTGAAGTTAAACGTTAGTATTAAATTTTCAGTAATATAGCTACTAGCAAGCAAAAATCACACATCTCCCATAAAATGAGTGGAATCGTGTCTAATTTTTTCAATTTTTGACTTGTAAACATGGGATTTGGATATTGTTATGAGTAATTTTGTCCAAAATGGCTTTTTTTTTTGTTACTATTTTGAGATGATATTTTTTATGAGTAGTCACAAAAATAATATGGTATGACCCTTTTTTTAATGACTATTTTGATATGATATTTTTTTATGATTAATCACAAAAATTATATGTGAATGATCATAATTTTTATGATTGGTAAGCATAAAAAATACACAAAAAAACATAATCTTTGTGACTAGTCATACAAAATTCATTCTTAAAAGTTGAATAAATTAGGTGTATACCACTTTTTTTTCCTCATTAATTAAATCTACCACCATACTACTTTTTAAAAATGAATTCTTGACGAATTTTTGACGATCTTGATAGATTCTTGAACGATTCTTGACGTCAGCGGCGATCTTGATGAATTCTTGATGAATTTTTGATGGATTCTTGACGATCTTGATAAATTCTTGACATTGATGGCGATCTTGACGGATTCTTGACGGATTCTTAACGGATTCTTCACAATCTTGATGGATTCTTGACAGATTCTTGACGTCAGTGGTAATCTTGATAGATTCTTGATGGATTCTTAACGGATTCTTGATGAATTCTTGATAGATTCTTGACTAATTCCCTCCCAAAAGTGGTAGAATCTAATAGTAGTGGTAAATTTAGTTAAACATTTGAAAAAAGTGGTAATAGTCTACTTAACCCAAAAAAGTTGTCCAATTTTTTTTTTTTTTTTTAAAATCATTTGAACCCAAATGATTGAATTTTGGGCCCAATCTAAGTAAATATCCGTTTTTTAAATGTTATAGCAAAATATCAAGTATATATGTTTATATATTAAATATAAAATATTATATACGAAACATAAAAATTTATACACTTAATACATTAAATGAAATTAATAAATAAATATATTTACTAAATATAAAAATATATATACTTAGACATTTAGCCGTAAAATTTAAAAAATAAAGGTCTACTTGATCAAATTTTTAATATTCCGCGTCCACCCAAATTTCTCATTAAAAAAAGCTCAAGCTCCAGATTCATCCGTTGCCGCGTCAAGCATTGCAAAACGGCAAGGCCCAAAAGGCCAAGCCCAACCAAAGCCTCCAAAATCACCGACCCAACTTCTCCCAGTCAAAGACGTGTAAACACAATCCTGACCGCAAGATCATCGACCTCCCTCACCGGCATGTAACCGTAGCATAAGGGATTTCAGAAGCCAAACCAGAATCGCTTTTTAACAGAAACTTGTCCATTTCAAAAATTAGGGCTCGCGAAATCACTTTCAGCTTATCGACGGTACTCACACACACACTTACTCTCACTCTCACTCTCACTCGCTCAAAACCCATTGTTGATTCCTCTTGTGCTCCCAAAACCCAGCTTTTCTTTTTGGCTCAAGGTAAGCTTGTTTTTGGTTCCATGGCTATGTGTACCTCTCTTTCTATTATGCTTAATCAACATCTTATTGCTGTATATTTCTCTCTGTTTCGCATTTCAAGAGTTCAGTTCTCAATTGTTGTTGTTTATAGAATATCCTTTTCTGGGTTTTTATAGAAACCGAATTCAACCATTTTATCGTTTTTTTCTGATTGATTTATATATGTGTATATATATTTTGTTCTTTGTTTAATGCGTTACAAAAATGGGAAATTGAGTAGTTTTATTTGGTATTTGGATAGTTTCTTGGGTTTTTATTTATCAAATCTTGGAAAGAGACCCTGTAATTAGAATTATCAAAAGAAATTTGCGGTACCATCTTTTTGTTTTTATATACGTATATATATATATAAATATGTAAACATTATTTGGCTCAACAGTTTTGTTCAAGTGTTAGAGAAATGAGTTCTGTTATTCATTCTTTTGCAATTTTAACATGTTGATTGGGTTTTTCTTTTCTTCTACTTTTTTAGTTGTGTTGTACTTCTTCTTTCTGGTTAGTGTGTATTGATGACTGCATTTTCCATGGGGTTGGTTGATAGGGAATGTCTTCTGATACGGCGAAGGAAAATGCATCTGTAGTTGATTCATCAGTCACTGAATGGAAACAGGACATGGGGAATTCGGATGATCCTGGTAATAAATAACGAAGGTGCCTTTTATTTATACTTTCCGCTTTTTGTTTTCGAGTCGGTAATGGTATGTTGTCGACTAACTGTTTAAAATTCTGTTTGAAAGAACTTGTCATTTGGTTGAGTGACATTAGTTAGTTTAGTTACTAAGAATTGGAGAGTTGATGTTTTAGTTGAGATGTCACGGTTTCTTTCTATTTTGTCTTTTTATCTTTTTTGTTATTACAAGGCCTTAGGTCTTGCTTGTCAAGTGACAACATTTTTTAATTATTTGTTTCTTTTTGTTATAAGTGAAATGAAGGATGAAAATGTTCTTAGGATGATGTTTGATGAAATTTTCATTATTCATTTCATGATATAAATGTTGCCAAGCGAGCTCTTATAGTCAAGTACAATATCCGCGTATCCCTTTGGCCAATGATTTTGATATTCAGAGATGGTGGCTGGTACATCACTTTGTAGCACCAAATTACAGCGAGATATTCGCGCTGGAAGATACTACCATTTCACCAATCTTTAATACTATTGCATAGAAAATGCAAGAATCTTCCTTTGGTTGAATAAGATGTTATTTTGGACTTCCGTTTCTTGGGGTGACTGTACGTTTGAGGCCAACGTTTTAGTCACTACATGTCTCTGTTTGTGTTCAAAGTTTAGATGAACCTTAATTCTTGTTTACTCCGAAATCTTCAATCGGATTCATTTTTCACCCCTGTTTGTGCTTCAGATAATGCAGAACGAGTACCTAGTTGCTTTTAATCATTGTTTTTCTGTTCTTGCAAAAATTTGTGTTTATGATGTGTGAATTATATTCTCTCTTTTCTTGTAGAGAGTTCAAGTTATAGAGGTAATGAGAATGGTGAACCTTCTAGGGAAAATGATGTGGGTGATACTCATGGTTGCTTTGATAATTCAACTGCAAACAAAAGGGGTAAATTGTATGATACAAGATATTTTATCATAAAGAGTTTGAATCATCAGAATATCCAACTATCAATTGAGAAAGGAATCTGGGCGACCCAAGTGATGAATGAACCAATATTGGAAGAAGCCTTTCATGTAAGATTTCTCATATTCTAATAGCATGCTTAACTTTTGGAATCTAGATATTTATGAAGAAGCATGTACTTACCTTGCAGAACTCTGGTAAAGTAATTTTGATATTTAGTGTCAACATGAGTGGTTTCTTCCAAGGGTATGCCCAAATGATGTCTTCTGTTGGGTGGAGGCGAGATAATGTTTGGAGCCAAGGAAGTGGTAGAGGTAACCCTTGGGGACGGAGTTTTAAAGTAAAATGGCTACAGTTAAATGATCTACCTTTTCAAAAGACTCTTCATCTCAAAAATCCGTTGAATGACTATAAACCAGTCAAAATTAGCAGAGACTGCCAGGTGTGTTTGCTATTTAATACTGTTGCATCTTCTTGTTTGGTTAATTTTTGGAAATACTGCTAAATTACTACTTCCTCTCCTATATTCTTTTTAGGAGTTATCTCCAGATATTGGAGAAGCTCTTTGTGAGCTTCTTGATGGGAAGAGTAATGTTGGTGGACCTCAAATTAGGTAATAATTTTACATAGCTGAAAGTTGATCTTCTTGTTAAGCCTGCTCATTCTTAATTCATAAACTTTTAGTTGACATGTCTTGATTCTTTATCTATTTCCCCAGGGATGATTTTCCTTCAAATAGGCCCTGTATAGAACCTCCATGTTCATTAGGTAATGAAGAGTATAATGACCCCCCAATGCATTCTTCCTGGTCTCAGTCACCCATGCTTTATTCTTCATTATTGTACCAACAACAGAATGAAGCCATTAGATATCAGTTTGCCCATGGGAGGACTAATGGAATTGCTTTTCCTGAAAACATTGCTGTAAATTCTGCTGCTTCATCAAAAATAAAAAGGACGAAACACTCTTGCAACAACGGGTATCTTCCAAATTTACAAGTGGACAGGGATGTGTCTCCTCGATTTGATATGTGGGGCTTGACTGCAGAAAGTCCTCTAGCTAGTGGTTTGACAGAGGATGACTTTCTTGAAATGGTATTGAGATTCTATTATGGCTTATTTCATTTTGTCTTTCATTCTCCTTCTCTGATTAATATCAGACCCCTGCCACAATTTCAACCGAATGTCTCTTCTCAATTTATGAACTTTTAGATGTAAAGTTGATTTTAATCGCTGATATCGTTAGACAACCTTGTTGTGTTTGCTGAACCACCCTTTTTCTTCCTTCTGAATTGGGAGGAGGTACTTTTCCTAATTTCTTTGGCATTGTCTGTTCACAGTCTGAACCTGCATGCTGTAGCTTAATTCAAAGTTGAATCCTGATTGATATTCAGCTTTGCTGGTTTATTCAAACTGCTACAGCATAATTGCTGTAAAAGAATTTTTAAATAATTTAAAATAATTCAGGCCGTTACTTTCAATTTTATGGTTCCTTTTGCCTTGTTGTCATTTTGTTCTCCAGGATGACTAATTTTTTTCTGATCTTTTGTTGCAGTCTTATGAGGAATACCTGGAGGCTCATAGCAGAAGCAGCAAACAGTTATGTAGTCCTGTCAGTACACCTTCTAGAAACAATCTCAATAAATTTTATATCATTGCCTTAGATATTTTTTCCTGTGTACGCACAATTTTCTCTTTATATTCTATGTTTGTTGTTTTTGTATTGTCCTTGTGGTATTTGTATTTGCTTGGACTTGATATTCTGATGGTTATTTTGTATAAATCAATTGTCGGGTATCAGCAGCATCATGATTGCCTCCCGTACTTGTCCATTGAATGAAATTGTCATTTCCTTTATGTTCTAGTGGTTCTTATTCTTCTCTTCCTCGATTAAGGTGGTTGATAGGATCTGAGTGTTTTTCTTATGGTTTGAATTGAGTAAAGATGATGGAACATCTTTAGGTAAAAGTGGTACTTAAAAAGAAGGGCTAGATCATCTATGACATTGCCGCTTCCTGATTTACACTTATTTTTCCTCCATTGATATTGATCATTTCTCTATTATCAGGTATATTCATTTGACATAGCTCTAGGCTAGACATATCTTTTGCACTGGAATTAGGCTTTCCCAGTTAACAAAATTTTTTGTTCTGATCTGAGTAGACATTGTCGTTGTCATAAAACACCAAATATAACTTGGAACTTAGTCATTCCCACTTTGGCAGGCTTCTGGACCTTCGCGAGTGAAGCAAGAATTGTCAAGAAGTAATAAGCAGGAGCAGGACGACGATTTGTAAGTTCTTCACTCTTTCTTTTATCGAATATATAAGTAGGTCGCCATCTTCTCCATTTGTTTATCTTGATGGTATGTTCAACAGAAACTCGAGTACTGGATCTGACCGTGACCGGGGCTGTTCAAGGAAGATATAAGTAGGTCTCCATCGTCTCCATTTGTTTATCTTGATGGTATGTTCAACAGAAACTCGAGTACTGGATCTGACCGTGACGGGGGCTGTTCAAGGAAGAGGACTCATCATTAATCTCAGAAATAATTACCTCTAATATGTAGTGTTATTCTTGGATGGTAGTGTTATTCTACTCCCTACAATTGGGACTTATTTTGTTGTCAAATGTTGTACAAATATGCACCTATAATTCGATCTCATATAAGAAAATTTTACTGGGGCCCGGTAACCAACTTGTACGTAAACTGAATTGGCTGCATTGCCCCTACTTATTGATATATATGATATATAGAATTAGTCGTCTAACAAAAAGTAGATAGCCTTCGTTACAGACTTTTGCGCCTTCAATTTTTAGAAGTCAATGTTGTTTTTAAGGTCTATTTTATTCATATTTTATTTAGTTTTGATTATGGAAGGGATATCGATTTCTTGCACTTAACTTTTTTATTTTTAATGTTTACTTCTGTTTATTTATTTTTTAATTGCACTAAGTTTGAATAAGTACCATTAAACACGGCTAAGGGTAACAACGATGTTTGTATATTGGGAAGGAAAATAAGTTGGCCGATTGCTCCTAATGTACTTTTGTTTATAATGGTTGATTCTTTACATAACCGTACAAGTTCAAAGGTTATATTTCAACTTTTTGTCAAGTTTAATACTTGTGAATTTGAAATGATACAAGTTTAACGCAACATGGGAAGTAATACATGTCAAACTCGAGTTAAGGAAAATTAGAAATTACCTACTTGAGATTGAAATGATGCACTTTGAACTCGAAAGCGGAGAGAGACTACATGTTAAAAGGATGCACTTTGAGTTTCTTACCGATGAACATTTTTATAAAGATTTCATAATTGTGAAATTTATTTTATTGTTATAATATGACAATGAGGTGTTATAAAGCGCTTCTAAAGGATGAAAGTTCGTCGATGGCAAATATAACACATTTGTTTTTCGGAAATAAACATTTTTTGTGTTCTATTATTGTATCAATATAGAAACCAGTGTGCTCGTGCTCGACGTCACATATTAATAAAGTTGTGGAATTCGCCTCATAATTTATATGTTCTAATTTCAATTAGTGTATATTATTAGGCACTACTAATACCTTTAAGCATTCCCAAATTTTAATCTTGAATTTACAAAATTGTAAATAAACAACTATTTTAGAGAACGTAACGTAAATATATACAATTAAATACTAAAAAATAAAAATTGCGTGACTCCTAAAATTGTGTGACTCCTTTTCTATTAACAAAAGTCAAGCAAGTAGAAAATAATAGTAATTCTACTTTTTTTTTTTTTTTTGTTTTTTTAAGGAAAAAAGAAAACACAATTTAGGGCCAAAAACGATTTGTTCCCAATTTTATTTCTTTAGTTTTAATTTTTTTTTTTTCAGCAGCCAGTGATATAAATAGTTGACCATACACAGTTTGTAGAATCGGACAGTAGAGGATAGCAATAGAAAATCAATGGAATGCGGTCACAAGAATCAGAATGTTGTTAGCAAAGACGAGGTAATAGCAAAGCTCAAAGACGATGGCGATTTTGACAAGCTTCGACTCAAGATCATTCGCAACCTTAAGGACGATGTAATGTAACCAATTTCTAATACCTTTTCTGTTTCTCTCTTACCTTGATTGTATTCAATTTTGAAAGAATCCCAAAACCCAATTTCCTATTTTTATCAGTAGTTAGATTCTATATTGGATTTTTTTACAAAGCTAGTCTGTTTCACTCGCTTTGTTCCAGTCGGTGGCTTTAGAGTTGAAGGATTTTCGAAGGAGTTGAAGAAGGTTTGGAGGCGATGTGGGATAGGGTCAGATTTTGGGTAGCAATTTGGTCTTACGATGTAAAGGATTTCGAGAGTTTTACTTTCTCTGATGTAGTTAGGAACTGGACCCTTTATTGTAGTCGGTTCCATTCTGTGGATTTCTTGTTCACTTCCTTTGTATTAAGCTTTTGAGTAATACAATTTGTGTTTCTTATCCAAAAAAAAGAAAAAAATTGCGGGAAAATATTATATATATATATATATATGTATGTATGTATGTATGTATGTATGTATGTATCACATTGTGGCCAAAATTTTTGAGTTACTGTTTTTCTGAACGATGAAATTGTTATTGCAGGAACAATTGCGGGAAAATATTAGTTCCATTGTGAAGCAATCTGCTGCGCTTAATCGTTTGGGTGCTGAGAATATGAAACCCAGGCAGCTTTCAGATGCCATATATCAAGATGTTGGGTATGTTATCTTATTTCCCAGACTTCGTTCTTTCAAATAAGTCTCTTTTAGTTTGTTTTTCATGGTGCTTATTACATATATGTATGTATGTATTTACATATGTTTGTTAATGAAGAATTTACTTAATGCACTTTAGAGTTAAGTTCTGAAGGGATTTATTCTTGGAAGTAAATGGAATTTTGGAAGTGCGATTTGATTTTCTAATACTTTCATGTCTGGGATTGCTAGGGAGAAAGTAATGAGCCAGATTTCTGATGGGTTGTGGGGAATAATCAGATCGAACGATGGCATGAAAAGTGAAATCAAAGACACTGTTCAATCTGTTTACAGGAGACTAACAAACACGGAAGGGAAAGTTGAGGTCGAATCCTCAACTTCTCGGTTAATGCCAGTGCGAAAGAAAGATGGTGACAAGGATTCGGTACTTGTTCCAGCCACTAAAGCTGCTAATATGTTGTCTGAAAATGAGCCAAAAGAACCACCTGGATTCTCACTATCCCATAATCATCTGAAGAACAAAGTTGAGGTTCCGCAAACATCTTTACGCCATGAGAAAAGACCTCTGGAAGAGCAGCAGGGAGGACCCTTAATTGTACAGAAGAAGCGGGAGCTTGGTGATGTTGATCATAGTCAGACGCCTGGTTTTCCTGCTGATCACAAGCAGCCTGGTGATTGTAGTGATGATGACCCTGATGTGCCTCCTGGTTTCGGATGATGTGCCTCAGTTTGTCATTCAAAAAAGAAAAAGAAAAAATAAAAAGAAGAAAAGAAAAGAATTCAGTTTCGCACAGTGGGACAACAGAACCAATGATTCAATATGAGTTGCCTTAGAAAATTCATTCGAATTCCAACTGTCCTGTGGGCAATTGCCAGAAGCACCAGATCCTTGGAATTTCACCAATGCTTGAGAGTTTCTGCATCTGCTCCCTGATTGTTGTAAGATGGGATTTTTTTTTCCCCTTTAATCTTAATGAATTGAATGAAGATGGGCGATAAACCCGTGTTCTCTGGTTTTACTAATTTATAGTGGCATTATAAATTGGATTTACAGATACTTGTTCGTAAGTTGTAACTGCTGATTTACTGCCTGATTAATTAAGCCAACTGTCTAGTATTGTGGAAATTATGTATGATATTGACATTTCTCAATCTTACTTAACATCATTCAGTTTAGGTAAAAAGAATGTAAGGTGACTTAATTTATTTGGTCGAGTCCTGACAGCATGATTATTGTGCAACGAGAAAGAAAAAAATTAGGAAATGGGGCCTACTAGATATTTAGTCCCATTCTTTTCTGCCAGGATCTTTAATCGTCTTCCCTAACTAAATTTCAATCGATGTTTGAACTCATTCTATGGACCATCATGGGATTATAGCAGTGCAAATTGAATAGTTAACCTTTTCTATTGGTGACTGTGGTTTCTAATAGAGTTTTACTATTATTCGAAAGAACATCATGAACTGAGATGGTACATATATTTCTTGTCAGATGCATTACTAGGAGATTTAAGTAGTGACAGTGCAAGTCACTACTTGCCTATCACGCAGCATGCATCCATTTATCACTGAAACTTAATGGAGATCGGACTCCTAACATGGTATTTGTCAGAGACCCATGTCAGAAAACCTTGACCATATGCACCAATTTTACCACTTGAAGCAATGCGGCTGAAAGTCACCGAGTATGTTGCCTTCTGGTTCACTTTCGAGAAGTAAAGCTTGTTGGGTTCGACACTCACGTAGACACCATCTGGTGCAACAATCTTGACTGTGTAAGATGAATAGGCCTCGCCAACATTGGTCACTGTCCTTGTGAACGTATGAGATGGTCCCAATGTGACAGAAAATGAAGGGTAATTCAGCGCTCCCTCAGGTATGCTCGATTCTTCTGAGCACTTTATTGGTTTGTGCGCGATGATTCCTACTTCTTCATCTTTGTACCCTAGGCCGCAGAGATAAGGAATGTAATCGTCAGGTTGAAGATCATAGACTAGCCCTGGGTCATTTGCCCTTGTCGGATTGACATGTCCTGAACCAGTGGCGAAGATGTCTGCAGGCTCAAGTGTTTCATCAAAAATGGCTCTTCCCTTAGAGTTTACAACATCAGCAGTAGTCATTATAGCAGATTTAATGGCAGCTGGTGACCAGTAAGGGTGAGAGCTCTTGAGCAAAGCTGCTATTCCACTGAGATGTGGGCATGACATTGATGTGCCGGACATAATGTTGAAAGCAGAGTTTGGACTTGTGTCATTGTCAAGAGGGAATGGCCAAGCTGCTAAAATGCTGACACCGGGTCCGATGATGTCTGGTTTCAGAATTCCAGGACTAGCCAGGCTAGGGCCTCTTGATGAGAAGGAGGCAACAGCTGGAGAGAACGAGTCCCCAATGACAGTTCCTTTGAATAAGATTGCTGCTGTTGGTGTCGCCGTTGAATTTATGTAAGCTTTGATCTTCAGTCCATCTACAAAGCTGACATGAACTGCTGGAAGTACATGAGCATCTGCTTCTGTACTGAAGCCATCAGTGTCTTGGTTCAAGAGAATCATTCCAGCTCCCCCAGCATTTTTCACTTCTTCCCCCTTGGCAATTCTTCCAATTCCTCCCCCTCGCTCACAAGCTACTACCTTATCTTTGACATTAATACCTTTCAACGATCCTTCGGCACAAAATGCAGACTCTGATTTGCCATTCACGCCAGCATAAACAAGTGGTGAATACGTTGGAGGAAAATCTCCTCTGTGGACAGTTTCACCATCGAACTCTTGTCCGTTTCCAAGCTTTGTTGTGGCCACAATTTTTCTGTCTATGGTGCTTGCTCCAACCGTGAGAATCCAGGGGGCTTCATTAGATAAAGTGCCGTTAAAAGGACCAGAATTTCCAGCTGAGCAGCTCACAAATATTCCTTTTTGGATTGCTGCAAATGAGCCTACAGCAATGCTGTCATTGAAAAATGACGTTGACTCTGCACCAAGGGAGAGTGAGAGCACATCTACACCATCTTCAACAGCTGCGTCAAGTGCAGCCAGTATATCGCTGTCAGGACAGTCCTCTCCAAAGCAAACTTTATATATTGCCAGATGAGCATAAGGAGCCATGCCAGCTGCCGTGCCTTTGGCATTTCCTAGAACATCTGCATAGTTCACAAACCCTCCGGCTGCTGTACTTGCTGTGTGAGTCCCATGTCCGTCCTCATCAATTGGTGGCTCAGTTGTCCCTCCCTTTGTTGCATTGGCTGCCAAGTTGAAAGATCTCGCACCAATTAATTTGTTGTTACACTCTGACACGTTGAAATCACAACTTCCCTTCCATTTAGCGGGAGGTGGAGGTATTCCTACGTCGCTAAATGAAGGATGGCTGGGAAAAATTCCACCATCCAGTACCCCGATAATCACTCCCTTTCCAAAGTTCGATTCTCTCCAGAATCCTGCCTGCTGGTGCAATCCCAAGAAGTTGGGCGTGTGTGTTGTTAGTTTCTTTAATATCCTTTCAGGGCGTGCTGATACGAAGCCATCCTTGTCCGCCATAGCTCTCACTTGTTCCTGAGTTAGCCTTGCTGCGAAACCACTCATCACATTTCGGTATGAATACAGAATACGTGGCTGGTTGTCTGAGCTTGCAGCAGTTCTAGCCGGCAGAAAAGACTTGTACCAACTCTCCAAGTCGTCTGACTGAGAAAGGACTCTACCCTTTGGTTGTTTCACTTGGATAATATAGTTTTGTAAGTTGCTTGTTTCGGTAGTTTGAGAGACCGATAGAACTTCATTTTGTAGGGCAATGACATGAAAGAAATTAAGCACGAAAATGAGGGAGAAGAAATAAATGGCGGCCATTTTGAACAAATTATACTGCATTTGGAAGTAGAAGGTGATAAAGCAGAGTTTGTTTTGCCAAAGGTGTTGTATAACAACCATTTATATTGGTGAGCCAAAAGAAGAGCCCTGGCCGGCATTTTTAAACAAGTGCAACACTTTCAACTGTTGGAGCCTTCTCGTTCGGCTCATGTGGAATTTTCCAGCATTGGAGCCTTGCTAATGGCCTGGCTCTTGGGGAATTTTATTCTCTAATTTCGCTTATCCTTAAGACGGCAACAGGGATACCGAGCTACCGAGCTAGTTTTGGTTTGTTATCTTGCAAGCTTGTCTAGTTTAAAGTTCCCCTTTTCTTTTTTTTCTTTTTTTTTGGCTAGGAATAGTTTAAAGTATCTCGATGACCCAGTCATGGATACATATTAAAACTTGTCGACTTCGGCAACTTGTTGGGCTGGGAGCTGCTCTAAATTATGAAGCCTTACATTCCAAGAGACAGAGGGTATTTTAATGATCTAATTGTGTGGTTCTGTTTGGCTTTATTTTGGGCACTCATATAAGACACCATTATTGATGGAATATTCTGTATTGAAGACTCAAATTACATGCTTGATGAAAATTATAAAAATTTATTAGGTTGGTTCAATCTATACCAGTAGTTGATGGAATTAGAACTAGTTGATCCATTTAGTTTAAAAGGGGATATATCATGTGCTGCTGAATCATCCTCATCATCAAAAAATCTATTCTTTCTTCAATCATTAGGCCAAATCTTTCTCCATTTTGTCGTGGATTACCTAATATTAATAGTTATTAGTTATTACTATAGGAAGTTTGTTCTCCTAATATTATTAATAGATTTTTTCCTATAAAAAATTCCGCCGGGAAAGGAATATTAATATAGTCGTGCTTTTTTTATTTATCACATATTAAATGACTACACTCGGAACAATCTATAGCTATCATCATCTTCACTTCTCCACAATCCACATGGAGTATGGATCTTGACCATCATCTTCTCAAGTAATAGAAACAAAAAAGAAAACATGATATCCAATAATACTAAACCACTGGAAACTCTTCAAACTATGAACTACAACTCCGAAAGTAAGACTTTCAGAAGACATTGAAGCTAAATATATCCTAGAGAAATGCCATCGACAGATGCATTTATCTAATTAACACCGTCCATTACCATCATGATCAACGTGATACGTGGGATATCGCGTCTGCGTCCGTTGTTACTAGCAAAACTCTTACTAGTTATTATCAGTTAAACATTACAGAAATTGGGCTCCTACTATCACTATGCTCAGAAGAAACCCATCTCAGAAATCCTTGACCAGACAGTTGACCACCATTCCCACTGTCGTTTTCCAAACTAAACGACACGTTATATGTAGCTCTCTGTTTCTTCTCCGTGAAACTAATCACATCAGGCATCACCCTCAACCCTACTCCGGGAGGCGAAACAACTTGAACTCTGTAACTCGAATTAGCCGGGCCCACATTCGTCACCGTCCTCGTGAACGACTGAGGACTCGGCCCGAAAACAATCGAAACGACGGGTACTTTAGCTGAGCTTCCGCTATTTTCTTCACCCCCGAACACTTCACCTTGAGCTGAGTTATAACTCGTACCTCTATGTCTGTATAGTTCAACCCACATAGGTAAGGAACGTAGTCTTCGGGTTCGATGTCGTACACGAGTCCCGGGTCGTTTGGTCTAGACGGGTTGACGTTTCCCGCGCCGGTAGCGAAGAGGTTCGCCGGAGAAGACGTGTAATCGAGTATCGGCTTTAGTTTTCGGTTCTGGGTATCGGCTGTTGTCATGATCGCCGACTTCACGGCGTCCGGAGACCAGTCCGGGTGGGAGCTTTTGAGCAGAGCTGCCACGCCGCTCGAATGGGGACAAGCCATTGAGGTACCAGTGCTCACGTGAAACGACGATCTGGCGTCTGTCGTTTTTCCCACGGGGAACGGCCACGCGGCGAGGATGTTGACCCCGGGTCCCAAAATGTCCGGTTTCAGAATCCCCGGGCTCGCTAAGTTCGGCCCTCTCGAGGACAAGGATAGCACCATTGGAGCAGAGAAAGAGTGCCCTGCTTTAGTTCCTCTGAATGAGATGGTCGCCATTGGTGTTCGAGTTGCGTTAACGTAAGCTTTGATTTTTGAACCATCGGTGTAGCTCAGTTGTGTGGCCGGTAGAACGTGAAGGTCGGCTATGGTGCTAAAGCTGTCGAATTCTTCGTTCACGGCGATCATGGCTGCCGCGCCGGCTTGCTTCACTGCTTCGCCTCTTGAAACTCCGGGGGCTCCACCAGTCCCCTGACAGAGGACTATCTTCCCTTTAAGATCGAAGCGTTGCAGCGTTTGAGGTTCACAGAATGCCGGAGATGTAGTGTCGTTTGCCGGGTAAACAAGAGGAAGAAGCTTGCTTTTGAAATTAGTAGGCTGGAAAAGCGATGCACCGTTGTATTCTCTGCGGTTTCCGAGCCGGGCATTGGCTCGGAATCTTCTGTCAATGGTGGATGCTCCAACGGTAAGAACCCAAGGGGAAGGACCTGAGACAGAGCCGTTGAATGGACCAACGTTACCAGCTGAACATGTTACGAAGATCCCACCTTGGATTGCTCGGAAGGCAGCTATTTGCATCGGGTCTTGTAAGAAAGACTTCATAGGGAATGAGCTAAACGGCAGAGAAAGCACGTACACTCCATCCTCAATAGCTGCATCAATGGGGGCTAGTGCAGCACTTTCGGGACAAGCCCCTTGGGTGCAAGCCTTATAGATGGCTAAGTGAGCCAAAGGCGCCATTCCGGCGGCTGTTCCATTGGCGTGGCCGAGAACATTAGCCCCTTTGACGAAATTTACGGCCGCTATGCTTGATGTTTGCGTGCCGTGTCCATCTTCATCTAATGGCAGAACAAGTCCTGTCTCTTGTGATGTTACAAAGCTTCTTGCCCCAATGAGCTCTTTGTTACATCTCCCTATTTCAAATTCGCACTTTCCTCGCCACTTCTTTTACAGCGGAGGCATTCCCTCGTCGCTGAATGAAGGATGCCCCGGTGTTATCCCGTTGTCCACCACTCCAATTATGGGGGCCTCGCCAAAGTTGGAGCCTTTCCAGGGTCCAACGTCAGTCTGAGACAGCCCCAAGAAGTGAGGACTCCGAGTAGTATGCAAAAGCAATGGGTTTTCTGGAGTGACAAACACAACCCCAGCTTTCCGTTTCATGGTTTTCACTTCCTCTAATGTTAGTCTGGCCGCGAAACCGGTGATCACATTTCGATACACGTGAACCATGCGTGACTCCTTCTCGGCTCTAGCAGTTGTTAATGGCAAGAAGGAGTAATACCATGTGTGATAAAACTCTCAGTTTTGCTGAATCTAGGATCTGTGGCTTCTTGAGGTAAACGATGCAAGTTTCTAAGTTGCTTTCCTCCATGTTCACGTCGTCTGGTGATACTGTGACGTTGCTGCAATGAGTTTGAGTAACACAGTATAAGGCAATGATCATAGCAGAAAGGAAAATAGTTTCCATCAATGGCACCAGTACTCTACTCATGTTCTTTTTCATGCTTGTAAATTAATGAATATTTAGTAGTTGAGGGAAAGAGTGTAAGAGATTAAATTAATTATTTTCTATAATTTTGTCTATTGTATTGCCAAAAAACTCTTCGACTATTGTGTATATGAATTAAATCTTTTAAAATGGTCACCCTCATTTCTGTGTAGGAAGCAGTATTATTTCTTGTATGTCTTGATTTGTTCCAAAGGTACTTTAAAATTCTTTAATACATCGAAATAAGAACACGATCAAGTCTAGTGCAACAGTTGGCAGGTCCTTTTAACTTTCACTGTTTAAGAAGTTACACCTTTTCAAGTAATAAGCCAATGATTTTCAAGGACTGAACCAAATGATTGTGCGAGACATCTCAAACAAAGGACATTGTTTCAGCTGAAAGCTGAATTCAAAAGCTACGGTACTTAGTCCAAGGAATTGAACTTTGCTATTCATATAGTTAAAATGGCATTAAAAGGACACACTCTTCTTCTTGTGGGTCCTGCAGTAAAGAGTAAGATAACCCTTGAGTTAGAATAAACTTACCAATGAAAAATGAAAACGTGTATACATTATGCAGGACTACCTGTACGTATAATGGACTGGATAGGGTCAAGAAGTTGGTAGGTTGCCCTTTCATAAAACCTTTTTGGTACTTGAAAAGGCTTTTGTTTGCCTTTTGTGGCCGGAGAAACTGCCATTGTTAGTTCAGGGGAACCAGTGAACAGCAATTGACATGCATTTTAAGACGTATATCCTTTCTGATCAAACTGAAGTTCAATATAAGACAATGTTATTATTCATTATGTCAGCTATTTTATCTTCCTTTGAAGGCAATTGAACGACATGATGGAACATATATATATATATATGCGAACTACATAAAAAACTGTTACAAAACAAAATGGAGGGTGTTACTTTTTAACGAGGAACAGAGTTTAAGATATGCATTAGCTGCTGGTCTGTACTTTGTCGCATTTGAAGTAGATGGTAACCAGCTATATATAAAAGGTAAAAGAATGGAAAGCTTTTATAGTATTGATGCAAATTTAGCCAAAAAAAATCCAACTACATGAAACTTACAGAGAGAGAGAGAGAGAGAGAGAGAGAGATTCTTAAGAGATTAAAGCCCTACCCTTCATCAAATAAATTGAATTGATAAAACGTAAAATGCTGTTAAACATTATACTTTTATTTCTTTCCTTTTTTCCCTCAATTCTGATAAATATTAAGGGAGCTAACATGGAAAATAATGGTTGACAACAGACACAAACAATCGTAGAAAAGTAAATGCTGATACATTTTGGTCTTTTTGATCAGTTTAGATCCTACAGAATTATAAAACCAAATCTTAATTAAGGACATAACTCGTACATAATTGACTCCATTGCTATGGGCTCCTCCGTATTATTCCATTGTAATTAATTTCCCTTCAAGCATGAGAGAAAAGCTTCTGCTCCCAACTTACAATTTTTAAGCAAATATCACAGATACTTGGCTTCTAACCGAGTACTTATCCGAAACCCACTTCAAATATCCCTGAGAAAAGCCCTTGGCAGTGGTGGCAGGTGATCTTGCTACTGGGAAAATTGTGATTGTATAATTGATCTTCTGGTTCACTTCTGTGAAGCTAAGTATGGTAGGGTTTATACCAAACTGAGTTCCATCCGGTACAGCAAACTCCACAGAGTAAGTCGAGTTAGCCTCGCCGACATTCGTCGCTACCCTTGTAACTCTCAGAGGATCATCACCAAGAATTACCGATATGGTGGGATAGTTGAGCTCATATTCTGGTATGCTTGTCACTTGAGAACACTTGACCTGTTGTTGGATGATGGAAGAGACTTGATCGTCTGTGTAGTTCAATCCACAAAGATAAGGAATGTAATCTTCTGGTGTAATGTCGTAGATTAGACCTGGTTTATTTGCTTTGGAGGGGTTTACATGGCCTGCGCCTGTGGCAAAGATGTCTGCTGGGGAAGCCTAAAGGAATCTTGAAAATATTAGCTAGTTGACTTGTAGAATAAGAAAAAGAAAAATACCGTACAATAAACTAATAGAGTACTATAAGCCATTATGTTAGCATCAAAAGTATCACGCATAATTCTAGTACCCGTGTTTCAAAACAAGATGAATATTTAGTTTTATTGTCTTTTACACTCTTTTTGTATTATTTTATTATATGAAATATAAAAGAGAGTTAGAGAAAAAACAATGTATTTAGCACTCCCTTTAAAAGGCAATAAATATTTTGTCCTTTCTAACACAAATCACTAACTCATTGTTTATAAACAGCAGAGGTATTAAAATTGTTTTACTAAAATTGTGATATCTAGCACTATTCTAATACCAAAAATCCGTTATTCAAAAGAAAAATGAGTTTTATAATTGGCTAATGACCTTTTATGATAGATGCTATAGAAACTGCTATTTTCTACGGGTATGTGGATTTATCAGGTGAAGTAGTTAATGACCTTGTCTGTGGGCCTACTGTGGCCTACTATTAAAGGAAGAATCACATATTATCCCGTTTGGGATCATTAGCTTTTTTCAGTTAATCTGGTAACCAAATCCTATGTTTTTTTTTTTTTTTTTCTTCTCTCTCTCTTAAAAAACTATTAAATCCCTGTAAAAACATTAGTTTATCACTATGTAATATAACAGTTTTGATAAAATATTCGTTTTAGCTCTAAAAAAAAAAGAGGCAAAAAATTCAATTTTTGCATCACCTTTTCGTCCAAAATGGATTGTCCTGCGAGATTGACAACGTCGGCAGTGGTTAGTATGGCGGATTTAATGGCGGCGGGCGACCAGTCAGGGTGAGAGCTCTTCAGCAGAGCTGCGATACCACTGAGATGTGGGCAAGACATGGAAGTACCCGAAACCACGTTAAACGGTGCGTTCGAGGTCGAGTTGTCCAGCGAAACCGGCCACGCGGCCAAGATGCTGACGCCGGGACCAATGACGTCCGGTTTCAGAATCCCGGGACTGGCCGAGCTCGGACCTCTGGACGAGAACGACGACACAGACGGAGCACGCGAGTCTCCAATCAAGGTCCCGTGGAACACGATCGTAGCCACAGGCGCCGAGGTTGAGTTTAGGTAGGCTTTGATCTTCAGCGCTGCCGCGTAGCTCACGTGACTCGCCGGGAGCACGTGAGCGTCGGCTAAGGTGCTGAACCCATCTGGCTTTTGGTTGAGCAGAATCATGGCGGCGCCGCCTGCTCTCTTCACTTCGACCCCTTTGTCGATTCTCGCGATGTCGCCACCTCTGTCGCAGACCACGACTTTCCCGGCCACGGCGTCGCTCTGGAGCGACCCGGGAGCGCAGAAAGCAGAGGACTCGTTACCGTTCGCTCCGGCGTAGACGAGTGGGAGCAATGTGGTTTGGTCGAAATCCTTAGGCTGGAACAGCGACTCGCCCTCGAGTTCTTCTCCGGTTCCGAGCTTCGGGTTGGCCTTGATTTTCCGGTCAATGGTGCTGGCCCCGACGGTGAGAATCCAAGGAGCCTCGTTGGACAGAGTGAAGTAGTCAGGGCCGTCGTTCCCGGCCGAGCAGCTGACGAATATACCCTTTTGGGTGGCGGCGAAGGCGCCGACGGCGATCGAGTCGGCGTAGAAAGGAGCGGAGCCGCCGCCGAGGGAGAGGGAAAGAACGTCGACGCCGTCACCCACGGCGGCGTCGAGCGCAGCGAAAATGTCGGCTTCGGCGCAACCCTTGTCGCATACTCTGTAAATCGCCAAGTGGGCGTAAGGCGCCATCCCGACCGCCGTACCGTTGGCGTTTCCGAACACGTTGGCTCCCTCGACAAAGTTTCCGGCGGCCGTACTCGACGTGTGGGTGCCGTGTCCGTCCAAGTCGAACGGAGGCTGAGCGTTGGGCTGCCCTGTTTTGGCCGCCCCTGTCACGAAATTCTTTGCTCCGATAAGCTTGTTGTTACACTCGGCGCCGGAGAACTCGCACGTGCCTTTCCATTTAGGCGGCGGAGGAGGGACTCCTTCGTCGCTGAACGAAGGGTGGTCGGGCCAAACTCCGGTGTCGAGAACGCCGACTATGACTCCTTGGCCTAATTTGGATTCGTTCCACAATCCCAGTCCTTGGTGTAGTCCCAAGAAGTTTGGACTATGAGTGGTGTGTAAAGAGAAGATTTTCTCCTGCTGAACCGAAACGACGCCGTGTTTCACCGCCAACGCTTTCGCTTCCTCGGCCGTCAATCTAGCCGCGAACCCGGTGGCCACATGCCGGTACGTGTGAACGATACGTGACTTCTGGTTTAAGCTCGGGGTTGTAGTAGTAGAAGGTAAAAAGGACTCATACCAAGTATTCAAATCGCTAGTTGATTGTGCAAAAAGTCCGTAGTTTTGTGACTTTTTCACGTGGACAATGTAAGTCTTTAAGTTGCTTTCTTCAGCCTCATTCACAGCCAGTTTCTCAACCAGTGGCAATTTTTTCAGTACAACAGTCGCCGAACAATTCAAAACGACAACTGACAACAACAGGAGGTAGACAAAGTAGTGTCGTTTAATCTCCATTTTTCTCAGAAGAAAGTTGAAAAAGCAGAATGCTTTGTTATAACAGTGCAGTACAGAACATGTAAACATATATATATATATATAGAAACATATATGGCTGGCCGGCTAACATGTTGGGGGTACGTAAAGTAAGAGACATATGTAGGTCCGCCGATTTGGAGTTTTGAGTAAGTGATCGCCATATGGGGCTGTACGTGAAATGCATAGTTGTTAAAAAAAATAGAGAAACAAACTTGGTAAAGGCCGCTAAAGCTATGTACATTTAGAACAAAGTGGCGATATACTTTATGTTGGACAGGTAAGTTTGTTTTAATGATTTTATCAATATATAAACATTGCCAACTGGCTTAAAATAGATATATGCATGGTCTTGTATAGGAAACAACTCAGTCTAGTAGTACTATTTTAGTTACGTGCAAGGTCGGTTCTTGCTTCGATGGACACACCTTTTTCTTTTCAAGCACCAAGAAAAATGATCATTTTACAAATGAGTTTTGTAATCATATTTTTTTAGCAACTTGGCATGCTGGCTATCCATAACGAGTCTTGGAAGTGAATGAAATTATGAAAGGAGTTTTTGGTTGATGATGGATGTTTACAATTAAGGTTAAGATTGTGGTCTATATTCTTCTAATAATTAAGCTTTCTTTTGGCGTAAACTACGCTTGGATTAAATGACTTTGTGGTAGCTCGGCTCCTTGGTGTAGAATTTAACCGTCACAAATTTACACCTGAAGTTCTAACTCAGGAAAGAATTAGAATGCTAACTTAGGAAAGCTTCTCATGAGTATTTTGTTCAATCGAAAAAGAAAAATTGCCAAAAAAAAAGTTATAAAACAAATATAGAAACTAGGGCACCAAATACATGTAATCTCCTTGTGAAATGGGATTCCTCTTGACATTATCCCTCCTTTACAAGAACTTGCATACCTTTTCTCTTCAGTCCCTCATGCTCAGATCTCCCATCTCCAACTAGCAATTAAACCCACACTAGTTTTACTTCTTTTTATTATCTCTTTTTTGTTTTTCAAAATTTTAACTTGCTTTATTTGGTTTCTCAAAAATTATGTGGTTGAGAAATGAAAATTTTACTATTGGCAAACAAAATGTGGATTGGTGAATGAGCTAGAATTGAGAATTTTGAATTACGGTGTTTGAATAATGAAAGGAGAGAATATTCGTACGTTGGTATTAATTTCTTATTTTCGTTAGTGATTTTTTGATAAGGCCTGCATTTTGATCACTTTAGAACATTTTTAGATTCTTTTTTTTCTTTTTTTGAAAATAAACATTTTTAGATTCTTAAACATGCAATTGTTATTTGTTTACGTAGAATTTGAGACTGAAATGGTACAGAATAACTTTGATGACTACATCCCAAAGAAATTAGAATCTCTTGCAGAAAAATTTTCACCAAATACCTTTACAAAAAGCGCAGGTAAGGAGCAGTTAATGGCAAAAATTGACCGATACAACTATTAGGGACTTAAGTGGATGTCATTGCTCACAAAGTAGTAAAATTTAGAAATTAAACGCTAGAAAAATTATAAGCTAAGTGATACATTTAGCCTATGTGGACCCAAGTCATATTTAGCCTATGGTGTTCCACCCGTACTTATTCACCTAATTCACTTAACCCTCGGGTCTTATAATTCTCCTCCACCATAAGAAAAACTTCTTTTATCTGCAACTTCTTACTAGTCAAATATAATAGATATTTGGCTTCTAACAGAGTGCTTATCAGAATCCCATTTCAAGTATCCCTGAGCTAAACCCTCTGTGCTGGTTTTAGGTCTACCAACTGGGGAAACTGTAATTGTATAGTTAGCCTTCTTGTTCACCTCCGTGAAACTAAGCTTACTAGGTTCAACACTGACTTTAGTTCCCTCCGGCTCAGAAACAGTCACAGTGTAGATTGAGTTAGCCTCACCAACGTTTGTCACTGTCCTCTTATAGCTCTGAGGCTCAGAACCTAGTACTAGAGAAAAAGTCGGATAGTTCAGCTCTGCTGCTTGTATGCCTTGCACTCCGGAGCAGTTAGCCGGTTTGTCAGTGATGATAGAGACTTGAGCATCTGTGTAGTTCAATCCGCAAAGAAAAGGAATGTAGTCTTCGGGACTAAGGTCATAGATGAGACCCGGATTATTTGCTTTGGAGGGGTTTACATGTCCTGCGCCCGTGGCAAAGACGTCGGCCGAAGTATTCTGAAAGAGAAAAACCTCATAATTAGTCTCTTCTTCATGAGGATTGTGGAACCCTTTGGTATGTGATTCGATAACAATGTTTTCAAATAAGCGAATCTTACTATAACTTGAATGATATGACAGATAAAGATTACATGTATTTTGTATCAATTGGTGTCCAATTACTTATATGTTAATACATTATTTAAAATCTCTAAAATAAGGAGTGACTGAACTCTTTTTAAATTGCTTGATTTTTTTCTTTCTACTTTTTAAAAATTTCCTTTTAAATGAGGTGTCGAAATATAAGTAGTTGGAAACAAACTGGCACATAGATATGTGATCTTGATCCAGCGGTTTAGACTGTAAGGAATTATTAGAATAAAATATAATGTCACATCATTCAAACTATGCTATATAGAGTTACCTTTTCATCTGTAATGGGTTTTCCTCCGAGGTTGACAACATCGGCAGTTGTCAAGATGGCGGATTTAATGGCGGCCGGAGACCAGTCAGGGTGAGAACTCTTTAGCAGAGCTGCAACACCACTGAGATGTGGGCAAGCCATGGAAGTTCCAGAATTCAGATAAAACCTCGGCTTTGAAGTCGAGTTCTCTTCCGAAACCGGCCATGCGGCTAAGATGTCGACGCCGGGACCAAGAATGTCCGGTTTCAGAATCCCGGGATTGGCCGAGCTTGGACCTCTGGACGAGAATAAAGCAACCGATGGAGCATTCGAGTCTCCGATCACAGTTCCTCTGAACAAGATCGTGGCCTCAGGTGTTGAGGTTGAGTTTATATACGACCTGATCTTCATTGCGGCGGGGTAGTTCACGTGAGTCGCCGGAAGGGCGTAATGGTCGGCGAAAACAGCCAACCCGTCCATCCTTTGGTTCATCAGAATCATGGCGGCGCCGCCTGCTCTCTTCACTTCCTCTGCTTTTTCGGCTTTTTGGACACCCCCACCTCTGTCGCAGGCCACGATTTTTCCGGCCGCGGAGCCGTCCCGGAGGGATCCGGCAGCGCAATAACCGGCCAGGTTGTCGCCGATCGCCCCCGCGTAGACGAGCGGCAACATGGTCGCTGAGGCGTTAGGCGGGAACAGCGCCTCGCCTTCGAGCTCCTCCCCGCTCCCGAGCTTCACCGTGGCCTTGAATTTCCTGTCAGTGCTGCTGGCTCCGACGGTGAGAACCCAAGGAGCGTCGTTGGACACCGTCGTGTGATCCGGACCGTCGTTCCCGGCCGAGCAGCTGACGAAAATACCCTTCTGGATGGCGGAGAAGGCGCCGACGGCGACCGCCTCGACGTAGAAGGGGCCCGCGGGGCCGCCTAGGGAGAGGGAAAGCACGTCGACGCCGTCGTCCACGGCGGCGTCTATCCCCGCCAGAATGTCGGCGTCCAAGCAGCCCTCGTCGTCGCATATCCGGTACACCGCCACGTGCGCAAGCGGCGCTACTCCGGCCGCCGTGCCGTTGGCGTTTCCGAACACGCTAGCCCCCTTCACGAAGTTCCCGGCCGCCGTACTCGCCGTGTGGGTCCCGTGACCCTCCGAGTCAAGTGGAGCAGAGGTACTCTTGGGCGATTCCTGACCCGCCTCTTGCTTGGGCTTCACGAAGTTCCTTGCTCCGATCAGCTTGTTGTTGCACGCGGCGGCCCCCGTGAGCTCGCACGTGCCTCTCCATCTGTCCGGCGGCGGAGGGACTCCTTCGTCGCTGAACGAAGGGTGGTTGGGCGCAACTCCGGTGTCGAGGACGCCGATTATGACTCCTTGGCCTAATTTGGAGTCCTTCCACAGTCCCACTCCTTGGTTTAGCCCCAAGAAGTTGGGACTGCGGGTAGTGTGTAGAGAGTAGACTTTCGACGGTTGGACTGAGACGACGCCGTCTTTCGCCGCCATGGCTTTCGCTTCCTCCGCCGTCAGTTTGGCCGCGAACCCGCTTGCCACGTTCCGGTACGAGTGAACTAGACGTGGATTCTTCTGCTGCGGCTGCTGGTCTGAGCTGCTCAAGGTACCAACTGTATCATCGGTAGGTAAAAATGTCTCATACCAACTAGTTACAGCCAGAGATTTTTGAGAAAAGAACACAAAATTGTCTGGCCTTTTCACGTAAACAATGTAAGTCTCTAACTTTCTTTCTTGAGCTGTAGACGTTGCTGTACAATTGAAAATAAAAACTGATATCAAAATGAGATAGAAAAATTCCACGGCTCTCCATTGTCGTTTAGTGACCTCCATCTTCTTAGAAAAACTATTTGAAAATAAAATACAGAGGGCTTATTGGTTCAGGGCATGTACGTATCAACAAGGCAGAATATCTATCCCTAGCTACGGAGATATGGGCTTTAGTTTGACATTTTGAATAAATGGTCGTTTGGCCTAATGTTAGACAGGTATCAGGTATGTATTTTTGATTCGTGATTTTATAATAGCCAACTGCTTTGACTGATATATGCATGTCCTTGTAATAATGTACGGTAAAGCACATTAATATCTTTAAGATACAATTATAGTGTGCTTTATTTTAGAAAATTCCGAAATTTAGAGGCACTTAGAACTATTATTAAGGAACAGGTGGGTGACTCTTTTCTCTGGTTTTGACACTTTCAAAAGGTTATCTGATAACTTAATAATCAGCAATATGCATGGGGAGGAGGAGTTATTTGTTGGCTGTTATATACCCGAGAATAGAAATGCAGAACATTTGTCCTAATTTGACTCTTTTTGTCTCAAAATGGGACCTCTATTAGGTAGGGGGTGGCAATTCGTGTTATCGTGTCATATTCGTGTCGTGTCGAGACACATGTATAACGAGTATATAACAAACCCGAACACGACACGTTTATTATTCGTGTCATTATTTATCAACCCAGACACGACATGCTAAATAAACAAGTGACACGTGACACGACACAATTAACACGTTATATAAACAGGTCATATTCGGGTTGTGTTCAACCTGATACGACCTGCTAACCTGATTAACATTTAACCTATTAACTGAACCTAATTTAACCAATTTAGTGTTTAGTAACCTGTTAGATATTAAACATGTAACCAGTTAACCTATTAACCTTTAACCTGTTAATTGATCTAAATTGTACATTGTGACATTTTTAATGATGAATTGAAAAATTGCAAATATTTTACATTTCTAATACAACCAATAAACCATAAATAATCGACTAAATTACCATAAACTAACTTCTAAATTCAAAATTCTAAAATTTTTAACAATAACAAATCTCATCAATATTATCCATGTCATTCTCAAGCTCAATTTCTTCAGCAACTCTACTGATATCAATATCATCAAAAGATTGATCTCAAGTCTTTGGTCTCCATCTACATATCAAAACATTCGAAAATCAATAATATATTCTATATTCATTGAAAATATTACTCAAATTCTAAGATTAACCATAATGACAGTATCTACGAGATTCATTATCAACTTTGAAGGAAAATTCAATCACAAAAACAACTCATAAAAGATTAAAAAAAAAATAGATTCTATCTGTAACAATCTCTCTGTTCTCATATCTGATACAAGATTCAATAAGAAAATAAGAGTTTCAGACCCAAGGGACAAATCCAAAAAAAAAAAAAAAGCAATTGGCACTAACATATTACAGTCAGATTCCAACCTATAAATTCAAAAAATTTCTTTGCTAACAATCCCATAAATCCATAATACAATTCAACTCAAAAATACATATAAAATTCAGAAAATTTACCTAAAACACAAAAATGGTCAGGCAATATTTTAAAATACAATATATGAAGAAAAAATATATATTGTATGATCTATGTATATTATGTACAATCGGCCAAGTAATATCTTCAGGAAAGAGAAAGGGGGGGAGGGGGGGGGGGAGAATAAGATGAAATTATGTGGAATTAACAAGTAGAGACGGTAATAGAAAAATTCTGTAATCTTTGAAAATCCAAAGGAGGCTAAATGACGAACTGATTCTCTTGAATTAAATTTAGGGTGCCTAGCTAAGTGAACCATAACTTTCTCAGTAGAGGATTCGCACTTCTACTCCATTGCTGGTATCAAGAACTTTTCCCTTCACATTTCTTCTATGGCTTTTTTCAAAACCACTCCTCACCCAGAACAAAAAACTTCCTTTGATTTGAAGGCACAGCTTTTACGATGTCTCTCCAACATATTCCACAACCTTGCGGTTATGAAAACATTCCGCAAAAAAAATAAAATATCAACTATAATCAAATGTATACCCTAACAGAACCTCAAAGTTTCTCAAGTATAAATCAAATGCATCCAATATCTCAAGTATAAATCAAATGCTTCTCAATACCCAAAAAAATACAAGTCAGTGCTGAGTACCCAAAAAAAAAAAAAAAATCAAGGTTGTGTACCAAAAAATAATACAAATCAGGCTCAATACCACAAATCAAAACGAAAAAAAAAAACCTCATTTTTTCTAAAAAATAGTATCACAAATCATAAATCAAGGCAAAGTTGAACTTACCTTCTGCAATGAGAGTGATAGATGAAAGAGTGTGATAACCCAGGTAAGAGCAAGAATACACACGGCTGAAGCAAAGCCCAAAAAAAATTGAAAAATGAAAAATCACTAAGTTTGAGAGAAAGAACTGAGGAGAAATTTCTTAAAATTTATAGAAAATGATGAGAAAAAAAATTGTACCTGTGAGAGAGAGAGCCACGACCTAACAGGTGAGAGGATCGGTGAGAGAGAGAGAGAGAGAGAGAGAGAGAGAGAGAGTGTGTGTGTGTGTGTGTGTGAAGGCTGATGAGTGAGAGATCCGGCGACAGAAAGGTCACCATGGGTGAGATTGAGAGAAGAGGGAGAGGCGGCTACTCTTGTTGTAGGTGTTAGGGTTTGAATTGTTGTGAGTTTTGCTCACGAGTGTCGGAGTGTGGTGTTGTCTAGGTTTAGTCCAAAAGACTAAAATGGGTTGCGGTGGCTATTGTATCGAGGGTTAGTCTAAAAGACTAAAAAGTAATTTTATTTTCTAAATATTAATTTATTTTACATTTTTACCGTGTCATAAGCGGGTTCTTAACAGGTTAATTTCGGATTGATACGATTTCGACCTGTTTATAAATTTTGGATTTAATCGTGTTAAATAGGTCAATTTCGGGTTTAGTAGGTTAACATGCTTTTGACCCGTTATTTAATCGTGCTTAATCGTGTTTAACCTATTTTGACCCGTACCTGATTAAGTTAAACCCAAACCCGCTAACTTCGTATCGTTTTCGAGTCGTGTTATCGTGTCGTGACCTGAATTGCCGGCCCTACTTTTAGGCCTTGTACGTATCTCAGTATTTCCTCGAGGAAATTTAATTTTAGAGTTGATGGTACAAATGGTCCTTGAATTATCTAACTTGAGGCAATGGCAAATAAACCCCTAAATTTTCTCATTTGAAACAATGTCATCTTCGGATTATCTGAATTACAATTTGTCGTAAATTGCTGATAAAAATTATATTTAAAAAATATGCGGTAGTATCTGAAAGTGTATTTAAAAAGTAATTTGAGAACTTTAAACATAAAAAAAAAACAATCAGAAAAAAATATACATTTTTCCTTCTCTTCAAATCTTTTTGTTCGATTTATTCTCACTAAAATATACTTTCAGACGCTTTTCACTTATGTTTTTGGTTAGAAATTTAAGAGCATGTTACAAGTTAAATAGTTTAGGGACTAAATTACTTCAAATTAGAAATTCAAGAGCTTAATTGTGATAATTAGAATTTTTAGGATCAAATTGACAAAGTTAGATAATTCAAGGATCATTGTACCATAAATCCTTGATTTTCTATGCTAAATTTAAAGGGAAAAAAAATCAAAAAAATCTCGGATTATAAAAACTATTTGAGAAATTCTGGATTTGTTTAGAAAAATACTAGTTTTAGAAATATATAGAAAAATACAATTTTTTACTAATTAATGAGATACTTAAGGTAACCGGTCAAGTGACATGAGGTAATTAGATTAGTTACTTTAAGTAACTTAATTGGTTATCACAACTAACCTGACTGGTTACCTCAAGTAACACTAAAAAATATAGATTTTGCAGAAAAAAAGTGGTAATTTTCCAAATTTTTAAAAGGAAAAACTTTTAAAAATGATATTTTTTAAATCAATCTAGGGTTTTTCAAACTATTCAGCTGCATTTTTCCATTTTTTGAGATTTTGGAGCCTAGATATGTGTAAGAAGCCCTATTTTCTTTTCCTCTTGATATATCAATCATTTTGTTATACTATATGAAAACGGATATTTATTTAAGATGGTCCAAAATTTGGTCATGATTCGGTCATTTTGTTATAAGACCTTCTTAGTAAAAATCATGGTAAAATATATCTTTTATATATATATATATATTTTACATTGGTAAACATCTCTTTTTTATATATTTTATATTGGCGAATATCAATTTGTAGGGTCCATTCCTTTTTCAACAACGATTTAATGAGATTAAGCTCTACTGAAACATTAAAAAAATTTAAAAAAAAAATTCTACCATAGAATTTCCCAAAAATATAAATGGATTGTAATGAGGTGGTAAAATCGGTCATTTTGCTGCAAGACTAGTGTAGTTATGGGCTAAGACTGCCTAGTGTAATTGAGATCACTTTGCTTATAGATCCTTTGTCCTTGGTTATATTATTCGAAATGGGATCCTCCATCCTAATTTCCTGAAATTCAAAAGCATTAAGAACTATTATTAAGGAACAGGTGGGTGCTCTCTTTTCTTTAGTTTTGGCACTTTCAATTCATGACAATTTAGTAAGTATTGTTTAAGATTGAGATCAACTGTCTCAATTTTTGTTATTTCTTCCTTATCCTACCAATTAAAAAACATCATATCGCTCTATGTTAAGCAATTTATTTAATAACTCCACACAAAATGTCTCCATCAATTTAAAATGATGTGGCTTTTTTTCTTTTTAGAGATGAGACAACAAAAACAATAGCAATTAGCAAAGTATACTTGTGTCTTTTAACTCTTTGTCCTCATAAAACCCAAAGTATTCTATTTTTTAAAATAGGAAAAAAGTAACACTTTTCCTTTTTTTAGTCAACTTTTCGGTAGATGACCGAATATTTCAAGTTTACATTGAGTGTGTATATATACCAAATCCAATTTATATACTAAGTAAATCAATTTATATATATACTAGATATACCAATTTTTATATAAGCTATACCAAATTTTATACAAAATAAATAAATTAATGTATCAACTAATATATTCAATCAGTCATGTAATTATAAAACTAATAGATGGACATATATTATAATAAAGTGTCAAAATCGGTTATTTTGCTAAAAGAAACCTTTAGTTATTATGGGCTAAGCCTGCTTGTGGCAATTGTGATCACTCTACTTATAGATCCTTTGGTTATATTACTCTCGGGCGCCATTCTACTTTATCAGATTCTATATGGGAAGATGGTAAGCATAACCACTAAGCAGCCAAGCCATGAAAGGGAGGGGGAGAAAATGAAGAGCTTTGGTAGCACTAAGGCATATATCTTGATCAACTCAGTTCTAAGTATCCATATGCTTATAATTAGCCAAAACCCAATTACATAATTTCTTTTAGAAACCTTTGTTTTGTTGCAAGGAAAGACTATCGGTGGCATTTCTGATTCACTTTAAAAGAAGCCCTCTCTGAAATTTTAAGTCCCCACCCCTAGTCAAATAAATACAGAACAGTAGCTAAAATGTAAAATGCTGTCAAACAATTTACGTTTTTTTTTTCCTCTGTAAATTTTGATTACTATTGAGGAATTAACAACACAAACCAACAAAACTAGAAAGTATATGCCAAAATATTTTGGTCCTTTTTTTTTTTCGGTCTGAGAAATTTCAGTACCAAATCTCAAGGATATAACTCTTAAATGACTAGCTTCTATATTTGGCTTCTGAGTTGCTCCATTATCTAGTCTTCCACTTTCAGGCTTCAGCACAAGAATGCTTCTGTGTATTGTCTAAACTATCCCCATCTTCACATTTAATCAAATATGACCGATATTTGGCTTCTAACAGAGTACTTGTCCGAAACCCATCTCAAATATCCCTGAGAAAAACCCTTGTCAATATTGGTTCCAGCTCCATCTACTGGAGAAATTGTAACTGTATAGTTAGCCTCCTGGTTCGCCTCCGTGAAACTAATCTTACGAGGTTTGACACTAATTTTAGTTCCCTCCGGTTCATAAACATTCACAGTGTAGACTGAGTTAGCCTCACCAACATTTGTCACCGTCCTACTGTAGCTCTGAGAGCCAGAGCCCAGAACTATAGAAAACGACGGATAATTAAGCTGAGCTTCTGGTATGCTCTTCACTTCAGAGCAATTGACCGCGTTTTGTGTAATGACCGAGACTTGATCATCTGTATAGTTCAATCCACAAAGATAAGGAATATAATCTTCTGGTTTGATATCATAGATTAGACCCGGATTGTTTGCTTTGGACGGGTTCACATGGCCTGCTCCAGTGGCAAAAACGTCAGCTGGGGAAGCCTAAAAAGAACAAATTAACCTTATAGTTAAAGTCTCAATTACTAAAAGAACTAATCAAGAACAATATCATTACAAGAGTGGTATAAGCTTGTGTGGTACCTTCTGGTCCAAAATGGGCTTTCCTCGGAGGTTGGCGACGTCGGCGGTGGTCATGATGGCGGACTTAATGGCGGCCGGGGACCAGTCAGAGTGAGAGCTCTTCAGCAGAGCTGCAACACCACTGAGATGTGGGCAAGACATAGAAGTACCCGAAATCATATTAAACGTAGCTCTTGAGCTTGAGTTGTCCACCGAAACCGGCCACGCGGCTAAGATGCTTACGCCGGGACCAACAATGTCCGGTTTCAGAATCCCGGGACTGGCCAAGCTCGGCCCTCTGGACGAGAACGAAGTGACCACCGGAGAGTGCGAGTCTCCGATCACGGTTCCTCGGAACAAGACCGTGGCTTCCGGGGTTGAGGTTGAGTTCATGTAGGCTTTGATCTTCAACGAGGCGGCGTAACTCACGTGACTCGCCGGGAGCACGTGAGGGTCGGCGGAGGTACTGAACCCGTCTGTCTCTTGGTTCATCAGAATCATGGCGGCGCCGCCGGCTCTCTTCACTTCCTCCCCCTTTTCGATTCTTCCGATGTCGCCGCCTCTGTCGCACGCAACGACTTTTCCGGCCACGACGTCGCCTTGGAGCGAGCCCGGCATGCAGAAAGCAGAGGACTCGTTCCCGTTCGCCCCGGCGTAGGCGAGTGGCAACAATGTCGATTGGTCAAAGTCTTTAGGCTGGAACAACGACTCACCCTCAAGTTCTTCTCCGGTTCCGAGCTTCGCATTGGCCTCGATTTTCCGGTCAATGGTGCTGGCTCCGACGGTGAGAACCCAAGGAGCTTCGTTGGACAGAGTGAAGTAATCAGGACCCTCGTTCCCAGCCGCGCAGCTGACGAAAATACCATTTTGGGTGGCGGCGAAGGCGCCGACGGCGATCGAGTCGGCGTAGAAAGGAGCTGATTTAGCGCCGAAGGAGAGAGAAAGAACGTCGACGCCGTCGTCTATGGCGGCGTCGATTGCGGCTAATATGTCAGCTCCAGCACAACCGGCTTCGCATACTCTGTACATCGCCACGTGGGCATGAGGCGCCATCCCGGCCGCCGTGCCGTCGGCGTCTCCGAACACATTAGCTCCGTCAACGAAGTTTCCGGCCGCCGTACTGGACGTGTGTGTCCCGTGGCCGTTGTCGTCGAGCGGAGGCAGGCTCTTAAGCTCCCCTGTTTTGGCCAACTCTGTCACGAAATTCTTCGCTCCGATAAGCTTGTTGTTGCACTCGACGCCGGTGAACTCGCACGTGCCTTTCCATTTAGGCGGCGGAGGAGGGACTCCTTCGTCCCCAAAGGAAGGGTGGTCGGGCCAAACTCCGGTGTCGAGAACGCCGATTATGACTCCCTGGCCTAATTTGGATTCGTTCCACAGTCCAAATCCTTGGTGTAGTCCCAAGAAGTTGGGACTATGAGTTGTGTGTAAAGAGAAGATTCTGTCCGGTTGAGCCGAAACGACGCCGTCTTTCGCCGCCAAGGCTTTCGCCTCCTCCGCCGTCAACCTGGCCGCGAACCCGGTGGCCACATTCCGGTACGTGTGAACCAAGCGTGGGTGCTTGGTTAAGCCTGCGGTGGTATTAGCACTAGATGGTAAGAATGTCTCATACCAACTATCCAAATCGCCATTATCTGGTTTTTTCAGGTGAACTATGTAAGTCTTTAAGTTGTTTTCCTCGGCTTTGAGCTTAGGCTGTTCCTCCTCCTCCTCCTCCTCCTCCTTAACCAGTTGCACCTGTTCAGCTATAGCCACGCAACTACTGAAAACGAAAACTGACACCAAGAGGAGATAGAAGAACTCTAACAATCTCCATTGTCGTTTAATCTTCATTTTTTCTTAAGGAAAATTTTTGGAAAAAGCAGAGTAATTGATGTCGTTCTAAGAGATGTGTGTATGTACAAATATAGAATTGAAATGTACTTTATTGGCCGGCTGGGTGAAGATCCTCTAGTTTTGAACTTTCAGCAAACGACGCCAAATGGGGCTATGCATAAAACATAAAGTTGTTCCTGTAAAATGGTAGAGGTCGCATAAAGCTATGCAGTTAGAACAAAGCAGTAACAGACATTTTGGGTTATGTTTCTGTTATGGAAAAGAAAAGGAATGAGAAAATGGAAAGATTTTCCTTTTCATTCTTGTAAAATTAGTAAAAGTTGTTTACGCTAGACAGATTTGGACTCGGAAGTTCTGTTTTATAAATTTTAGCATTGCCATATGGCTTCTCTGTAGTTTGTATATGTTTGTCCTGGTACGATAAACCCCTTGAGAAATTGACAATTTAGTTCTTTCTTTTAATAAATCATGACAAAATATATATACATATAGAGAGAGAGAATTCAGAACTAGATTAAGGACTAATTGGGCAAGTCGTTCTTGGTTTTGACTTTTGACACTTTCAAAGGGGAATACTAGATCTGCATACATTGTATGGAGTTCCTTGTTTGCTGATATGTGCTGATATGTAGTAGTGAAATGGCAAAACTAGGCCTGTTTTTTTCGGACATTTTGATAAATAGCAGTTTTTAAAGAAGATATTTATAATCTAGTGACAGTTTATCTGAAACTGAAAGTAATAATGATAAAAATTCAATTTTATGAAAATAGGTGTTTTGAGGTGTGACAATTTTTTATAATTAGTCACTAACTAAAAATATTAAGTCACAAATAATGTGAAAAGTGTGCAATATAGGGTCAATTAAGAAAATTTGACATGTCAATTTTTCGAAATTTATGCCATGTCATCAAGATGCAAAAGGCTATTTGAAGACCCCATTTGTGATGAGATGTCAACACTCAATTGGAAGCATTTTTCGACCACTTGTCAACACCGAATTAGAATAATTAAGCAAATGTTGTTGGAGCAGCCAATAAGATAGTGCCATGTATCAAGTCTTTATCCTTCTCTTGACAAAAATTGCCAAGTGGCAATTGTATTACCTTCGAAATGGCATTTAAAGTAATTAAGGCATTAAAGTAATTTATCCAAAAAAGTGAACCGACTAACTTTTGGAGCGGCTATATATACCAAGGCCAAGGGCCAACATTGGGGAGATCGCTCAAAAAGAATTGTAATAGAGATTCGACTAAGATTTTTGTCTGAGAAAAAAAAAACCTGTAAGAGTTCTTTGACGAACAATTTTATATACAATTCTTTTCTTTCTCTCGCACTATATATATATATGCTTATGTTTATCTGTTCTTAAGTGGTCATCTTTTCCTCCACCCTTTTCATTTCACTTACGCCATTATCTTCTTCTTTCACGTTCAACCAACATCCACCACCTTCACTCCAACCCATATTCCATTCTTTTGGGCTCCGAAATCTTTCTTCTCTAATATTGGGTCTGTGTCCTCTTTTGTTCATTCCTCATCATCTATCACCTTAAGTTTCATAACACTTGGTCGGCAAGTTTTTTTTTATATACGCTCATATACATCTTTGTTTAACACTACCCTCCGTAGCCATATTAATTCCGCACACTCTTGCTTATTCGTGTATTATATATGTATATATATCTTCGCATATACATTTATGCATGTATAAGATTTAGTTAACAAATTTCCTAGTTTAGTCATATCTCTAAATATTTACATAGACTTAGATAATTTTGCATATATTCACTTTTAGGTCTATTATTACCTTTTTGCAATCCTAGGCCCAATATTCAAGTTTACATCAGTTTACTTTCATTCAATTACTTTTATATTATATTTGTACTAATTTATTTATTTTTTCCTATTAACTTGCACAACAAGTTTCTTTGCATGCATTTTCTAATTCGTGTACTTTAGTGATTTTTGGGTACCGAGCTACTCTCTACAATCTCGTGCTTGACCTGTAGCACAAGTTCGGAGTTTCGTGCTCTCTACATTTTATATCTATATATAAATATATATCTCTTATATCTCTACTTTGGCGAGTAATTTGTATTGCTGCTCTAAGTGCAATCAGTTACTACGCTCCCCCCTTCCCTGTAAAGTAATCTGTATTGCTGCTTTAACTGCAATCGGTTACTTTGATCCCCTTTTAATTATTGTGCACATTTATTTAGTGATCTGTGTTGTTTTCCCTTGCAACCGGTCACACCGCTTTATTTAAATTTCAGCACTTTAATTTCAGTTATTTATTATTATTTACGATGATATGGCTGGTCTTACTGCCTCGTAATTCTAACCCCTCTAACTAACTAAAATTGGCATATGGACGGTATCGCCTTCGTCAGTTTCTAACCATTTATTTTTCTGCAATTTATTTCTGTTGCTAACTTCTAGTTGACACCATGGTCGGTTTATTCGCCTCAGTCAACTAGTAATATTTGAATTCCTGTCTATTAATTTATTACATTATTATATTACTTCTAGTCTTCAGTTGACAATATGGTCGGTTTATTCGCCTCCGTCAACTTTTAATATTATTTCATTTCTGCTGCACACTAAGTGAGTCATCCTTGCAACCGCCAATCTTGTCGAGATACGTAGGAAGAGTTGTTCTTATTGCAACCGCCTATCTTATTTCGACACGTGGAAGTGTTGTGACAACCCTTTCTGTTGTGCATTCTAATGAGCTAATCCAATCATCCTCTGTTTCGTTCTAATTAAGTACAGGTCACTCTAATTAATCCAGAGCACAACTCCGACCCTGAACAATAGGTGACACTAAAGAGGGGAAAAAAGGATTTCAACTAATAAAACTGCTAAAAAACTTTTTGAAAAAAAAAAAAAAAACCCGTAAGCCTCAATTTGTAACATAATTTCTTGGGTTTTGGATACTTATACCTATTTTTCAAAAAATAATACCAAATTTACGACTTTTCAAAAATAATAAAATTCCGTACGACCTTTTTATGGTATTTTTTTAAATACTTTGAAAGTTAGAAAACGCGGTGGCATTTTAGTAAATACGTCATCTTTTTTTTATAAGAAACTACAAAGGTTTCCTGGAAACTAATTTGGTTTAATTTGGTTTCCTATTAGCGGAATAATTATGTAAGTAAGTAAATCACAGGAAAGTACAAAGGTTTCCTGGAAACCATTTTAATTTCTTTTAGCCGAATATCCTATACGTAAGTAAATTACATGAAACTATGAACATTTCCAGGAAATCATTATGGTTTCCCTATTGCAGAATATCCAGTAGCTAAATAAATCACAGGAAACCATCGTGGTTTCTGAATATCCTGTACGTAAATAAATCACATGAAACTATGAACATTTTCGGGAAACCATTGTGGTCTCTTTTTTGCAGAATGTCCTGTAGCTAAATAAATTACAGAAAACTATCGTGGTTTCTTTTTAGCAGATTGCTCTGTAGCTAAGTAAATCACAGGAAACCATAAAAATTTCCTAAAATCTATTATGATTTCTTTTTGAATAACAGTCAACTACACATTAGTTTCCTGGAAATTACGAAGGTTTCTTGGAAATCATTGTGGTTTCTTTTAGCAGAATACACTGTAGCTAAGTAAATCACAGGAAACCATGAAAGTTTCCTGGAAACTATCGCAGTTTCTATTTTGCAGAATGCCTTGTAGCTAAGTAAATCATATGAAACCACGAAATTAGTAATCTTCTCAATCATAAGAAATGACCCATACAAATTTAAACCGAAAAAGAAAAATGAAACCAAAGCTTGAAGTTGCTGAAATCAATACATCCATAACCGAAAGAGCACCGTGAGATGTCGTGAGTGAAGAAAGTAGACGAGAACCCATCTAGATTGCCTTCCCTCTTTAACTTTTCTTTCCCCTTTAAACTAGGACCAGGACCACTGAGAACGATCATGGAGCTTTTTCGCGAAGTGGATCACCACATCGAATTAGAGTGGCTCCGCCTGAGCAAAGATTGTTGAGATGACAGTAGAACGTATAGTGGGCTGAGAAATTAGAAATTTCTAGCCTATGGAGCAGAATTTTTTTGGAGAAAGATATTAAAATCCCCTTTCGACATGGTGTGAGGGAAGAAGCTATTGTGTAGTTTTTAGTTTAGCTGGTTGTGGTATTTTTTAAAAAAAAAAGAAAAAGAAAAGAAAAAAAAAGATCGTATAAAAGTATGTTGAATGTCAAGGACCGTATTTTTGGAATTTTTTCTTGAAAAGTAGTGGTGGGTATCATTTTCTCTAATTTCTTCCTGTTCGTAAGGCCTTAGGCAAAGCTAGCCTCATTATCCCAAAGTGAGCCTCCTTTGGGATTCGTACATTGGAATTTGACATGAATAATAAAAATTTGGACTAAAATTTTTTTTTTAAAGAATATTTTGAAAAATGATTTTCTAATAGTAATTTTATAGTCTCAAATTATGTGACTACATTACACAATTGTGTGATATTACTAGAAAAATCATATTTTAAATAGAAAATTAGGTCATATACCGCCTTTTTTAAAATGAAATTGAAAAAGACAGTAGGTCAGTTTTTTTCCAATTTCTGTACCACATTTTTTAGATAAAAATTGTTTTTAGAAAAATATTATTTTTTAAAATGGTTACTGGTTTCCGATGTTTGAAACTGGTTACCGGTGATTAGTCATTCTTTTTCTTTTGTTGTTCTTTTTTTTCGGTTAAATATTTTTCCTATTTCTATTACTGGTTAAAATATTTTTCTTCTCTCTTTTTTTTTTTTTTTTTAAAAATACTTTTAACTACTAGTTGCTATTTAAAAAAATGACATTTTTCTAAAATATTTAGAAAATAACTAACCTACCGTATTTTTGTATTTTTTTTTCTGTAGGTAAAAGTCTTAGAAATCCATTTTTTAAAGTACTCCTAAAAGAGTTATTTTAATCCAGTTACTACTAGTCAGTTCTATTTCCCTTTATACATTGATTTGCTTCTACGGGCTAAAGCCTGCTTGTATTTGAGCTATCTTAGTCTTGGCCACTCTACCTTAGTCAATACTCAACTGACTCAAGACTCGTAGGCTCCAAGCATTAGGTGGGTCCAGTAGTAATTTGGACCAAAATTACTTTTTTAGGAGTACTTTGAAAAATTAACTTTTTTTAGTAATATTATAGTGTTATGTTACATGTTATATAATTTGTGATCATTGATTAATCATTAAAAAGTCATAATTTTATAATCACAAATTATGTGACCCTCATCATACAATACCGTAATATTACTAAAAAAGTCATTCTTAAAATACTCATAGAAAAATCATTTTAGTCCAAATTACTACAAGTTAGGTCCATTCCTATGACTTTTTTAGAAACTAATTCTCATAATAATTTTTAATACCAGTCATAAAATTTATGCCTTTTTTGCAACTTTTTATGAATGATAATAATAAAAATAAAAAATAAAAAGAAAAATATCTTGGAAAAACAAGGTTTCTTTAAGAATTCCATGCCCAAGGTACCAAAAATTGAAAAATTAAGGATGGGCCAATTTTTTTTTGAAAAATTCTCGATTTATTTAGAAAATTATCAATTTTTAAAAAGTTTTAGAAAAATAACACTTTTTAATGAATATTTAGAAAAATATTAATTTTCTTCAAAATTGATATTTTTCAATTATACTCGAGGTAATCAATTAGGTTATTTGGGACAACTAATCTAGTTACCTGAGGTAATCAGTCAAGGAAGTAACTTGATTAGTTACTTCAAGTATCTCATCAATTAATAAAATTGATATTTTTCTACATATTTTTAAAAGTAGTATTTTTCTAATTAAACTCGGGGATTTTACAAATAATTTCAAAATCCAGGATTTTTAAGCTTTTTTTGCAAAAAAATTACATTAAAAAATCAAAATTTCTTCTATCACTTTGATCCATTCAAAATCCCAAAGTAAGTTGATTGAACGATAGTAGGTTTAAGAGGTTTTAACACCTAAAAAAAATCTATTAATACCCTTATAAACTATATAATAGGATCATCCAAAAATTATTATCAAAATTCTCTCATTGACATGTCATACATTTAAAAATTATTTTGATTCATCTTTCATACTCCAAAAATACCTTAGAGTACTCCACCAATACTTGATTGTGCTTGACCTTATACTCGACGTGCTTTACTCAAACATGTTCCAACACATGCTTGAATTTCTTTCCTCTTTTTTTGGGTTGCGGGGTGGGGTACTCAAGTCTAGTTGAAAATTTTCGATCGGGTTGGGTTTTGGGAGGTAAGAGAAAATATGAAATTCTAAAATTTTCTTTAAATAAAAGTTTAATTTTGTGGATGATTATCCTTTGTCATTTTTTTAAAGAGGAGTGTTAAATACACTCTTTCTTACTTTCTTTTACACTCAATTTTAACAAACTATAATGGAATTCACATGTCAAAAAACGAGACTAAAAAAGTGCAAAAAAGACTAGAAAAATGTAAAAATGAGTGTAACAGAGAGTGTAACTAATATTTCTCCTTTTCTAGACTTTAAAGAAGGGTAAAATTTAATAATGCCAGTGGTCTAGCACTCCACAAAAAAATTACACCTTAGTTTACTTGTTTGGTTTTTTATTTATTTAATTTATTTTTAAATCCCTAGTTGTATAGATATAATTTTTTTGTAATTTTTGTAATTTCTTTTTTTATCTCATCACATATCGAGAAGAGAAGATACTAGAAAGTAGAAAGAGAGTCTACCAAGTCGGTAGTACCAACTAACAAAAATAGTCCACAAAATCTTTTAAAAAGGAAAATTTTGAGAATAGAATGGCACTTCTGAGGTCAGTGGCTACGACTACAGCGGCCATTGCAGCAGCCTCTTCTATACCTCTAGCTTTTGCACACTCCTCTCGCCCTTCTTCTTCCTCTCGATCCATTCGATTTTCCAGAGCCCGAAATCTCCCTTTTCTCTCTTCCACGCCACCTCTCCTCCCAAATCAACTGGGCCTCGTTGGAAGTTTCGCTCCGCCATACTCAGCTCTCCAAATGGCCGGGCCGATGTCGGAACCCTCCTCTCAGGTTCGCTCAAATTCAAGAAACCCATCTCATTTTTTTGCATCAAAAATCATTTTTTTGCATCTTTCTTTGGTGGGCACCATTTGAATTATGATATTATTTTGATTTTCTTTGATGGGTTCTAATCTGAATTTTGGAAAGCAAAGCAGAATGATGCCGTCTTGCCAGAGCTACTGGTGAGTTTGAGTTTTACACTCTTCTTATTTGGTTTTCTGTTTAGTGGGTTGCCCGCAAAGTTTGGATTAATCAATTTATTTTGAGCTGGTTCATACTGGTTTTGCTTATCTTAAACAACCTTAATTATGGAAAACGCTCTCTCTCTTTTACCTCTTATGGGGGAAATTTTGTCAATAAGGAAAAACAGAAGTTACTTAAAGCTATATCTTCAGAACCTTAGTGCTGATTGCAATTAAGGGGTTATGCTGATTTTGAATAAAACTTAATATTGTTCTTTTTATTTTGTAACAGACAGAGTACATGGTGGATATGAAGTGTGAGGGTTGTGTTAATGCTGTCAAGAATAAGTTGCAGACTGTGAATGGTAGGTTTTCAGAACTATTATATTAGTAAGTAATTTTGTTGACATCTTCGCATCTTATAAATTTGTTTGTATCAGGAGTTAAAAGTGTTGATGTGGACCTGAGCAATCAGGTAGTAAGAATTCTTGGTTCAACGCCTGTAAAGACCATGACCGAGGCTTTAGAGCAGACTGGTCGAAAAGCCAGACTTATTGGGCAGGGGGTCCCTGAAGGTTGGTCTTTTTTTTTTCTTTTTTTTTTTAATTTTTATTTTTAATGTTGATATGTTTTGATCTCCTTCTTAATGAACTTCTAGTTGTTTCAATAAGTTGTTGATTTCTACACATTGGGTTAACATGATCAAGCAGCTCTCTTCAATCCAAATTCACTGTTCTCATATTTTCGGACAAGGAAACTAAGTGTTGCTAATAATGTTTGCTTACCCTATTTGCTTTATTCTTCCTTTTGTTTAAATCTTTTTTCTTCCATGGAGTTCTTGTAAAAGAACTTCTTTAAGCGCGAGAATTTAAAAATTTAGGTTCTTATTTAAATTTTCATTCAGTACAAGTCGTTTCTTCATATTTGAAGCAGACCAGAAAAGTAAGATTGCATTTATGGGGGCTACTCTCACAAACCTTGTTCTATTTGATTCTGGGGCATAAGCATTAGAACTATAATATAATTAAATTTTTGGAGTAAGTACTCAATTTAAATATAATTAGTAATATACATATATATATATATGTGTGTGTGTAGTTGTTTACCTAAAATCTTGAATTAAGCAAGATTAACTCCATTATAAGCATTATGACCTATTGCTGACCTTACATTTAGCTTCAATTACCAAGACACAAGGAAAAGAGATGGGTTATCAAAGGAAGCATATTTTCCACCTCAGTGCATTTATATCATCACATGTTTATCTACACGAGGTTCTAAAATATGAAGATGATTTAAATAATAGGCTTATCATGGAGAATTATCATGTCATTTATTGCTTTTAAGTCCTAGCAAGTAGCTAGAAAGATAATTTTGCCCCCATAAACATGTGTGTAGAAAAAGGTAGAATTAATTCTTGTATTATCTTTGAAGAATTACAAGGCGTAAATAGGTTACAAGAGCTATAGTGCGATAGCTAGTTCAAAATTATATCTAGCATAGTAGTATAAATTCCTAGTACAACTAGTACAACCTAGAACTCAGAATTTTTCTACAACATAGCTTTTTTTTTTTTTTTTTTTAATAATAAAAACTTAATAGACCTTATTTAGTTTGTTATGTTTTTGTGATAGAATCAAGTATGATTTCTCAAGTAAGAACACTTTATCTTGCTCTGCAGATTTCCTTGTTTCTGCTGCTGTGGCCGAATTTAAAGGTCCAGTGATTTATGGCGTTGTTCGCTTGGCTCAGGTTAATATGGAGTTGGCTAGGATTGAAGCCAACTTTAGTGGGTTGTCCCCTGGGAAACATGGCTGGTCTATCCATGAGTTCGGCGATCTGACAAACGGTGCTGCAAGCACTGGGAAAGTGTTTAACCCACCAAGTGAAGGACTTGCCAGTGAGGTTTGTTTTGGCATATTACTTCTTTTCTTGCAATTTTTTGTTTCTGCGTATCTTACTTATCCAATCCGTGGTTTAAATACTGCTTAAGCTTGTTGAAAAGCTCACACATTAACCTGCAACAATGTGATTATTGTACTAACATTCATGTAATTTGTTCAAAATTTTTACCGGTCTTCTTTCGTTCATCTCATTCATGCGAAATCTAGTTCTGTTTTGTTCCACTAAATGATAATCAATCGTGGTGAGTTTCAGCCACTGGGTGACCTGGGAACATTAGATGCTGATGAGAAAGGTGAAGCCTTTTTCTCAGGCGTCAAACAGAAGCTAAAAGTTGCTGATCTGATTGGACGGTCCATAGTGATTTATGGAACAGAAGACAAATCAGATTCTGGTGTCACAGCTGCAGTAATCGCTAGAAGTGCTGGTGTTGGTGAAAACTACAAAAGGCTTTGCACCTGTGATGGCACCACCATTTGGGAAGCCACCGACGACGACTTCGTCACCAGCAAGGTCTAATAACTTAAGCCAACAGCAAATATTAAAAATGCTTGAGTTGAATATTAATAATATCCGGCAGAAGTACAATAGTTTTAGTTGTAGTCTTGAGTTTCTCTGAAAAAAAAAAGAAGAAAGGACCTTGAAAATTAGCCAGTTCAATGTATTTGCTGTACAATATTTGACGTGATAATAGATGAGCCATGAGCTCCTACTTCGTGTTCGATTTGAGTCGATATTAAATGTTGAGAGTCATAAGTTTTGCACCAGCTCTATGGTAAATGCCTAAAGATTTTGCCAACTAAGGCTAACTTAGTTGGTCCAAAATTTGAGGGATGTGTGTGAGAGTTTGGGAGGGTCAGGATTTAAATTTTGATAGTGACCGGTGTGAGTATCTTATTTATTTATTTTTTTCAAAAAAATATATCTTAAATGTTGAGACACAAAAGGAGATCTTGCATGGTTTTAGATGGTGTGAAAAAGTCCAATAAAAATGTTTTTCTTATTAAATTTTCTTTTAACGTACAAAATATAATAATATTAGTTCAGTTAGTCCAACAGACCCAGTGAACAACAATAAATACTCGACCATGTCACTCCAGGCTAGGAGTCTATGAGCTCCAAACTGGTCTCAGCCCTCATGGGGACTCTCGAAGCCGTCGGAGTTTAGTCGTTTCCGACTCTGCATCTCTGCAGTAGGGGCCTTAGTTCTATCCAGGGGCGGAGAGCTAATTTCAGGAGTATAACTTAATCGGGAGATTTTTTTTTTTTGCCCATAAAAATAATCGAGATAAAAATTTTGAATTCAAATAATAATACAAGAAATAATTTTTCTACTTATACAGATGTTTGATAATACTATACTAAATTTTAAAATTTTCATAAGGAATTTTCTAAAAAGACGGATGGGAACAAAAAATAAGAGTGGATATAAAGTAATTATAATATTATTTATTTTTATTTATTATCTTTATAATATTAGATTTTTTTTAATTATTTTTATTTTTCTGCATACTATATTACTATATTTGGGCTTAAAAGATATTTTTATTAGAAAATGAACTATATAAGGTAAGGCATAAATTTTATCTTCTTTATTTGGTGGGGACAAAACTCAAAATATGAAAACTTTTACTGTATTAATTTAAATTTTCAAAAATTCAGTGGCGGCACCCGCTAGGCCTTGACTGCCTCTGCCCCTGGTTCTATGGTTGGTGTGGTTGGTGGAACCATGCCCCGTCCACTTCACCTCGAACGATCTCTATCAGGTTTATCTACACGGGGTTCTATGTCATGAAGATGATGATTTAACCATTCTGCTTCTCATGGAGAATTGCCAGGTCAATTATTGCTTTTGAAGTCCTGGCTATAGTACAACAGCTAGTACAAAACTATATCTAGTACCGTGGCACAATTCCTAGTACAACCCAATAAGTACCACTAGTACAACCTAAAGTACTGCAACAGAGTTTTTCTACAGGGTTTATATATGGGAGTTTTTTTCACTTCTCTAGAGGAATAAGGCCTTTGTTTTTGTTTTGCTTTGTTATATCTTTGTGATAGAATTAAGTACAATTTCTCCGGAAAAAAAAGAATTTAAAAAAAAAAAAATGAGCACCCTATCTTGCTCTGCAGATTTCATTGTTTCTGCTGCTGTGGCTGAATTTAAGGGTCCAGTTATTTTTGGAGTGGTTCGGTTGGCTCAGGTGAATATGGAGTTTGCTAGGGTTGAAGCCAACTTTAGTGGATTGTCCCTTAAGAAACATGGCTGGTCTATCAAAGAATTTGGTGATCTGACAAATGGTGCTGCAAGCACTGGGAAAGTGTTTAGCCCACCAACTGCACTACTTGCTAATGAGGTGTGTTTTGGGATATTATTCATTTTCTTGCACTTTTTGTTTCTACTTGTGAAATCCATAATTTAAATAGCGCTTAAGCTCTTTGAGAAACACACATACTAACCTGCAAGTGTTTTTCTTTTCTTACAATGTGATCATTGTATTAAAATTCATGTAACTTGTCCAAAAAATTTCACCAATTTTCTTTCGTTCATCTGTTTGTTTTATGAAGCAATATAATTTCACCAGTGACCCTTGAAATTTTGGTCTTTTTATCACTTTAATTCATTGTTTATGAATTGACCATTGTCTCCTTGAATTGAAGAATATTTAAGAAAAGGCCAAAGGTGTTAACAATATCAAAGTTCAAGGCGAACTATAATTTTGTTCTATGTTTGTTTCTGAAAATGACACCTTCTTTCTCGGTGATTTTCAGCCAATTGGCGACCTGGGAACATTAGATGCTGATGAGAAAGGTGACGCCTTTTTCTCGGGCATCAAAGAGGAGCTGAGAGTGGTCGACCTCATCGGACGGTCCGTAGTGATCTATGGAACAGAAGACAAATCGGATTCTGGTGTTACAGCTGCGGTAATCGCAAGAACTGCCGGTGTTGGTGATAACAACAAAAAGCTTTGCAGCTGTGATGGCACCACCATATGGGAAGCCACCAACAATGAATACAAGGTCCAATGACTTGAGCAAACACCATACCGTACAGATGGTTGAGTTGAATATCAATACCGGGCAGAAGAAAATTAGTTTATGTAGTCTTTGAGAGAACTTAAAAAATTAGCCAGTTCAATGTATTTGCTATCCAATATATATGATGTAATAACTGATGAGCCATGAGCATGAGCATCTACTATGTGCAAGATTTGAGTCGGTATATAATGTTGAAATGCAAACCAAAAGCAACTAAATTCTACTTAGATGTCATAAGTTAACTTGAAAAAGATATATCTTCCCAAGAAAAATGCAAATCATGTTTGATGTATTAGAGTTACATATATAGAGAAAGAAAAAAAGTATTTCACTTAATCCAACGAACCAAGTGAATAACAGTAATTAGACGGTCAGGTTGCTCCGGGCTAGGAGTCCGTGAGCTCCAAACTAGTCTCAGCCCGTAGGGATTCCCAAAGCCATCGGGGTCTGCCGTTTCCGGCTCCGCATCTCTGCAGGGACTTTCCTGAGCCTAGGTTCTATGGTTGATAGAACTTTGGCCCGCTCACTTCACCTTGCTAAAGCGCTAGAACAAGTCGAAACCTTTTAAGAACTATGTAAAAATTCTGTGCAAAAGCAGCAAAACCGAGGTGTGACTATCCCTCTCCTCTGTGTTGGTTGGTCACCTAACTACTTGAACGTTAAAGCTTGTCTGGAAAGAAAGTTATTCTAACTAATCTCCCAAACTCGTCGTTGATTATGTTGTTGCAGGTTCAATGTATTTGTCACACAATATATGACGCAATAAAGGAGGGTCCATGACCACCTCCTTTTGTATGATTTAGGGTCTAATATACGAAAACGGGTCACTCAAGCATATCTTGCAGAATGGTGTGAAAAAGTCAAACTTCCATGCCATTTTCTACACACGTCTGCCAAAACTACACCAGTTAAGCTATCAATTATATTGACAGATCACCTTTACATGAGAGGTAAAAGTAATTTGCAATTTTATTCTTCGTGAAGTATGTCATTGGAAGAAACAGTCTCTACAGGTCTAGTAAGGTAGGTTCTGCAATCCTCAAAGATCAAAAAAGCCCGGGCACGTTGGTAAGATGGTAAAAGAAGTTATCAAATTTAGACTTTCGGAGGCGGCAACAGACCTTCTCTTTTGGCCATTTCATATAGAGCAATGGCTGTTAAAACCTTTGCATCGGCTGTCATGCGCCACAGTATATCATAAGGAACGACACGAACTCTGATCAACTCACCATGTTCACGAAGACCTGTTTCCTTGCCTTGCAGCTGGGCAATAACTCCTTTCTCAACCTGCCCTCTGTACAGAAACACGCTTATTTCTTCATCGCACCCTCCCTAAACATGGAAAAACAATATGAACTAGGTTGAATTTACCAGCAAGCTAGCTGAACAAAAAAAAGACCAAATTACAATTGAAAAGGTTCGACAGTATTTAATTTACAACATCATTGTTTTGGTGTGTGAATTAAAGTTTTATAACCAGTTACTAACTCAAACATGGTTACAAATTACGTGACAAATTGTATTACAAAGTGTCATTTTAAAAAATGCAACACATCAAAATCTTATTGGCTAAATGCGTCACCCCAAGACAAGTGTCGCTATCTCATTGAAAAAATTCAAAATTTCATGTCATGTCATGTTATTAAGGACTTCGTGCCACCTCATCATGCGATAACCATAGCACAAAAATGACATGTTGTTTGGTGCTCTACCAAAGCTTTCAACAAAGCTACATTTTTACAGCGACAAATTCTCAATCTCTGCTGACCAAATTCTTAGAAAGACCTCATCTATGGCGCTACTCAATAGGACTGGAGGACAATATTCTATGGAATTAAAAAAAGCAAGAAGTGTCAAACCTCCAAGCTCCAATGACCAATAGCTAGACAATTTTACAACTAGTGCCAAGCTCTCAAGTGCACCAATAGCAAGACATCTCCTACTTAGGTGTTAAGCACCCAAACTCATCAAGTTAGGAGACGACACAATAAGAACAATATGTCAAGCCCTTGAACTCAGCAAACTGTAGCAAGACACCTAGCAATCAAGGTGTCATTTGTTCAAAGCTCTAAACCTTTCTATAGTTGGTCTCATCCACTTGGGTATTACCTTTTAAACAAGGTATTAATCTTTGTAATTTAATACTCATTTCCATATGTCCATGCGATTATATATCCATACACCATAAACATACCACGATATATACGTATGCCTCTAACTTTCATTAATAAGTCAATGCCCATCCTCTTTCTGATAGCCAAGTTATTTACTTAGTGTTGTTCTACCAATTTTACTACAAAATCTCTCTTACCTTTCTCTCTTCTCGTTCTCTATCCCTCTAACTATTTATTTCATAGCTTTTAACCAAATCACTCATTCATTCTCAATGTCTCAGTCTTCTAATCTTCAAGACCATATTGATTTGACACTTTAATGCTCCAACTTGGACTTGGTGTTATTCCTTAAAAATCCCTCTCAAGTTTAATCAAACTTGTTACTTGTTTTCTCACCTAAGCTTACATAGGTTTTTAGTTGTGTGCTCACCTTTCAATACGAGTCTTAGCATGAGTTTGACACAAAAATATTAGAGAAAATTGGACAAGACATGGACCTAAGTTGGACACAAAAACTATGACCAGAAACAAGTAAAAACGCAAGATGTAAGTAAAAGGGCAAGAAAACTAAAGAGAATGACGAGCACAAAATGAACAAAAATAAAGGTGCTTGTTAGAGATTTAAAACATAAATTTGGAAGAGCCAAAATTATGTTACTAACAAATCATGAACACATGTAGAAAAATAAGCACACAACTTAGAACCCATATAAACTAGTGTGAGAAAATAAGAAATAAGCTTGATTAAGCTTGTGAAGAGTTTCAAAAGAACAAAAGAACATGACCAAGTTGCTTGCATGGAGATGTCAATTGACATGGCTATTAGAAGCTAGAAACCGAGATAAGAAATTGAGGTCAATATGGCAAACATAAACAAGAATCAATCAAATTTCATGACCTTCCATGAATAAGGAAGTAGGTAGGGGAGAGAAGGAGTGAAGTAATAAATTAGACTACAAAAGCAAGATAAAAAGGTAGGGACAAAAGCAATAAAAGAGAAGAATTGAGAGTAAAAGAATGCCTTGATTTTGAAGAGAAAAATATCACTAGTTTACTAATGAGAGAACGAAAGATATATGTACTTATGACGTAGGGTATATATGATGACTAGATTATATTACAAAGGCATTAATGCCTTGCATTTATAGACAATACCCAAAGAGTGGCAACGGCCATAGAGAGGCTTAAGAGCCTTTGAGCAAATGGCACTTGCTTGATAGGTGTCCTCCAACTGAGTGAGTTCCAGGGCTTGACACTTTGCCCTTGATGTGTTATCTTCAAACTTGATGAGCTTAGCGGCTTGACACCTAAGTGCAAAATGTCTTGTTATTAGCTATAGACTAGAGGCTTGACACTTGTGCATGAGGTGTCTTGCCAATGGTGGAGAGTCTTCAGGGTATGACACCTCATGTTGTACGATTTTGTGTAGATGTAGCCTTCCAATCCAATAGAGACACGTGGCGCCATAGGTGAGGTCTTCCAATGAGTCTGGAAGATAGAGATGAAGAGTTATTGTCCAATCTACGAACACCGCTACTATCCTTCTAGAAATGTAGCTTTTGTGGAAACCTTAATCGGAGCACCAGAACATGTCTTGTTCTAGGGTTTTCGTGTGACTGGAGGCACAAGATCCTTGATGACATGGTATTAGATTTTCCAATAAAAAAGTGACACTTGTCTCAGGGTACCATAGTGTTTATTTGGCCAATGCATGCCACATTCTTTTTTAATCAACCATACGTGACATACATAATTTTGTGCCTTAATTGACTAATTATAAAATTTTAGTCACACCCAAAACAATAACTTCCCAGAATTTTGATAAGAACCGGACAAATGCAAGAATTGCAAATTGATAAAAAAATTAAGCAGCTCAAACGTTCACACTTCCTTCCTTACTCAGACAACAGAAGGATAAAAGCAATGTTAGTGGCACTAGTGTAGAACAATGTTTATTAGTCCAGGACAAACCTCAATTTGGCACGCATTCTCATTAAAGAAAAAAAGCACAAGTCAACTTACTGGAGAAGGAAAAACTCTGCATCCAGTAGATGAATCAAGTAAGGCAGTGAGGTCTATCATGTCTCCTACATTTAAGTTTATACCAGTCTCTTCTTCAACCTGCTATATTGTTAGGAGTGTAATCATGCATTTGAAACTCAGCTAAGCTTGCTAAAAGTTAAAACTTAAGAAGTCAAACTGATAGATGGTAAATCACACAGAAGAGAGACCTCGCGAACTGCAGTCCCAACAAAATCACCTTTGTCATCATCCAGCATTCCAGCAGGCAATTCCAAGATCAGCCTACCAACAGGGACCCTAACCTTGAACAAAGACAAATTTCCAACAAGGTACTTAGCAAATGGCAGGAGAACAGTACTCATCATTTTCGTTTTCCTTTTTAGCTTAAGACTCATAACCGTGCAGGAGTAAAGTAAAAGGAACAAACCTGTTCAGTGAGAACAGCGTAAGTCTCATCTTCTGAGTCCAAAAGAATCAGAACGGCTACAGCCGGTCCTCGTGCAAATACAATACCTGGAACCTAAATATCTTCCAGTCAAAACAGAAACATGGAGATGACTGAAAACAAGCATCAAAGTCTTAATCAAATATTCAGAAACAAAATGGGCAGTATATCGCAAGGCGATTACTCATATAAGTAGAAAGCACAACTTAAAAACAAGAAGTTGATGACACAAGACAGGATGAAAAAGACCAAAACAAAATCCAGAATCAAGAAATAGATTGAGAACACATGGGGAGGAGATGGTCATGACATACCTTCTCTCCAGTTGCTTTGTCAAAAATATCTGCTTTGAATTTGAGAAAGCCAATGCGCTTTCCAAACATATCCACTCCCTACATAAAAACCATCACTCTCAAGTCTCAACATGTTAAACATAATGAAAAACCTGTTCATTTGCAACAGAGACTAAATAAGAGACACACACACACACATGTATATATATATATATATATATATAGCAGTAATCTTCCTCATTATCTGATAACACAACCCCACTATAGAAAAGGCAAAATTCTCACCAATTTCTCAATCTAAACCAAATGGGTAATTTTCTTTCCCTTCCTTTTTTTTATTTTTTATTTTTGGAAGGGAATCATGCATAGACCAAATGTACCTCCTCTGTTTTCCAGGCTACCAAAAAAAAAAGAGTTAAAATGAACCTGAATTAAAACTCGGTCCAGATACAAGGCACCTCCAGACAAAATCCCAGATTCACTTTGGGTGTTCTTCAACCACTGCTTGAACAAAGACGAATCTATAGCGCTCCTGCAAAATCAAGACCCAAATTTCAATCCTTTTTCACTAAATTTTCTTATCGGTTAGTTTATGAAAATGGGTAAATAAGAAAAGGGCTTTGACTTGCCGGAACTCTGAGTCGGATACACCAGGGGCAGCGACGATTTGAACGGGTTGAGCGAGTTGACTCGGGAGAGTAATAGAGTGAGCCAGTGTTGGCGAGTTGGCGGACATTTTGCGGCGAATTGGGGAGAGAGAAGAGGGAAAGGCGAAGGTTTTAGAGAGAGAGTGAAGTCGGAGTTGCAGAGGCAGACGCAGACGCATGGAAGCTTGAAGAAGGTGGTGACTCATCCCTCTATGGTCTGTATGAATCTTCTCCTTCGCATTTGGCAACACGTGGTCAGCTTCGGTTTAATAATGATAATAATAATAATATTAATATTAATAGGGCGCGTCTATGGTAGGGGTGCCCTACGTAGGGTCCTGTCTATTCACCGTTAAATGGGAATCTGTATATAAATAGATTCTTTACAGATTCCCGTTATTCCTCACAGATTCCCATCCAACAATAATTAATGCATGATTCTACATAGGGACGCTCCTATCGTAACCATTCCCTAATAGGCATGACCCTACGTAAGGAAGCCCCTACCGTAGTCCTCCCCTAATATTAATAGTATTTGTTCTTCACTGCAAAAAACCGCGTACTGAAGGGTGAAGACAACGCGCATACAACGACAATAAAGAGAATGAACGACAATAATTCATAAAACGACAAGGATTGAGAAACGACTTATACGTGAAGCGACAAGGAAATACGGAGAATGAACAAGAAACGACAATGAATACAAATATCGACGATGGATGAAGAAAACCATAACATATCGAATAAACGACAAAGGAAAGGTGAAACCACAATAAATTATCGCAATTATCAATAATTGTCTCTGTGTCTTAACTATGAACAAGTGTACAACTAGTACTTGTTCTGTGTTCTCATGACGATCATCAGATAGTACTTTGATCTGCATGCTGTATTTTAGACTCGTTGTTGTTTTGTTTTGGTTGATTATGTAACATTCAAGTTCTCAATACATGTGGGTTTGGAAATATCAGATATATTCATATACTAGACGTTATACCGCGATTTGCGCGATATGGTATTAATATTGTATATATTAGGCCTAATTTATAGTTAGGTTCAATGTATTATAATATTAAAGAATGTATTTGTCTCTATATTTATTTTGATGAGATGAATGTTATATAACTTTTTGTTCAATGAACTAAATTTAATATAAGGTATAATTAATATTAAATTAAATATAATATTATATAAAACATTAAATAATGTATTTATTTTTACATTTATTTTGATGCAACGAATGTATCACAGCTATTAGTTAAATAATGTATTTATTTTTACATTTATTTTGATACAACGAATGTGTCACAGCTATTTGTTCGATGAACTAAATTTAATATAAAGTATCATTAATGTTAAACTAAATATAATATTATATAATACAAATATATATTACAACCAATCATAACAAAGAAAAATAATAATAGGACCAATCATATCATGAAAAAATTAGGATTTTTCTAAAAAATTTTAAAATAGAATGGTGATCAAAGAAGCCATCAGAATTTTTACACTCTCTCTGCTCCATTTTTACACTCTCTCTGCTCCAGGCTTAATATATATATATATAGATATAGATATTATTTTGTATATAAATAAAACTATAACTCAACAAATTAGTAAGAAAATCATAAGGTCAACTTTACCAATATTATTAATTTTGACAAATAAAGCATTGAATAAGCAATATGTGATAAGAGATCAACTTCCATTTCTTCCTCCTTCCCTAGGAATTTCAGTTTCTTCGTTGCAGATTCAAGATTTTGATTTATATTGCACATTGAAGAGCATAAAGAATATGAGAACCCCAAGTTGAAAAATTTATCCAAAAATGACGATAAGGTCAAACTTTTGAGTATCTTCTAGAAACGACACTTATTTTACAAAACGACAACAATTCAAGTTCTTGGGTTTCTTCATGTTAATCATTGCTAATATATCCCAGAATTCCATGAACACCCGGGATATGAAAAGTTACAGAGAGAAGAAAACAAATCATCAAATCTTATAATTAAATGAATACCAAAACAAGAGGAATCAGATTGTATTAATCGGCAAAAGCAAGAGGAATTAGAGTGATTAATTAATCGGTTAAAAAATTCTCTCTATACAAAATAGGATATGGTGCGCCGTGCGGGCATATACCTACACACTAGCGAGTGGCCCTTTTCATTGGATTTTCAACTAACCTGAAAGAGATGAGAAGTCTTTTTTTGGATGAAAGAGAGGTATACGTGATTATTATTCGTTGCTTTGAATATTTTACTATTTTACACCACCGGCCATATAAAGTTTTAATAGTTTTTAATTAAAGAGTCTGAATTTTGGAAAAGTATTTCGTGTTATGAATAAAGATAAAGGCACTTAATTTAGGTATGTTGGTGAAGAGAAGATAAAAGCAATGTGAGATTCATGCCCGCAAAATAAAAAAGATAAAAAGATAAAAGAGAAAAAAGCAACAATAGCAGAGCTCCAGAGGTACCCTTGACACTGCATGATTGTAAAGGCAAAAGAAAGGTTTGAGTAAGGTATGACTTTTACCTTAAAAGTTTAGTAAAAATCTAACGTAGTATTAAGGGCATTTGTGGTGGTTAACATTATAAATAATAGAAGTGTACCGTTAAAAAATAATTAAATACTAAAAAGTAGGAGCTACATTATACATATCTTAATTTAAAGATGTGATACACATTTTTACTAGTATACAGAACTAAGCGTCACATCTTAGCATTTTCGTTAAAATTTGAAAGACTACACATTATTTTGAGTTTTGACTTTTGGAGCAATCCCAGTCCTAAACTCCCCCATTTGATAAGTTATTCTAATATAACTAGATAATAGTACTCATTGTCACTGATCAGTTCCACAATAAAAAGGCTTATTTTCATATTTTCGCTTATTCTATAGCTTTCAGTTTTAAAATTTAATTTTTCATGTTTACTGAGTTTAACTACTTAAATAGTTAAGAACCTAAAATCATTACTTTTAGTTTAGCTTTTCTATGATTAATTCCCTCCTCCACAGAGGGGATTTATTAGCTTTAGTACTATGTTAACTTTTTATTGCTTAACACTGAAGATCATAAAATAAGGTATTAGATTATAAAAGATCATACTGGATAAATATAATATAAGTATGAGCTGGACATTTACATTAACGAACTAATTTCTCTGAACAAATTGTTTAATTGTTCAAGGGAGAGAAGCGATTAAATTGTTCAATTGTTTAATTTTTATTTTATTTTTTGAATGTTAATTAGTTACCAATCAAATTAGATCTGTGATGAAATGGCATAAGTTTTAGCTTCCACACAAATTAAAAAGATGTTAGTATTAAGTCATTGCGAATTGTTAAGTGAAAAAAAAAAAAAAAAAAAAAGCCACGGACCACGTGAGCCGCGTTGTTAATCATAGTTTCACGTGGCTTAGCTTTGTTCAATCTTCAGACGTATCCTGTTTTGTTAAAAAAAGATGATAATGAGAATAACAATCTCCAGATGCATCCAGTATCATATTGAATAATAATCAACATATATTATATCCACGTGACAGAGATATATAATAGATTGATTTGTTTTGTCTTTTTATTTAGCTAACACTGTTAAGAAATAAAGAATTAATTTCTTTAAAAAAAACAAGTAAAGAATTAATGAAGCTGGCAAGTTTCCAAGTCAACGCTCGTTAATATTATTTTTTTTTTATGTATATATATATAGATTATAAAGCGTGGCCATTGAAACAAAAAACGAGTAGAGAGGAACAAACGATGGAGTTGTGGAGCAGCATTCTCTGTCTCATCCTCACATGGGCATTAATCCGAGCCGTCCATTCCATCACAAAGTCTAAACCCATCTCCGGCAAGCTTCCGCCGGGACCAAAACCGTTACCGGTCATCGGAAACCTCCACCAACTCGGTGACAAACCACACAAGTCCCTAGCCGAGCTCGCCAAAATCCATGGCCCTCTGATGAGTCTCAAGCTTGGTCAAGTCACAGCCATAGTGGTTTCCTCATCAGCCATGGCCAAAGAAGTCCTCCAAACACATGACCAGTACTTGTCCAACCGAACCATCCCGGACGCTCTCCATGTTCACGGCCATGAGAACATGGGTCTTCCATGGATTCCAGTCGCTAACCTCTGGAGAAGCCTTAGGAAGATCTGCAACACTCAACTGTTTACTGTCAAAGTACTCGACACCAACCAAAAACTAAGGCGAAGGAAAGTGAGGGAGCTCTTTGAAGAAATGAAAAAGCGTAGCTTGAGTGGTGAAGCTGTGGATATTGGCAGTGCAGCTTTCACTACGACCCTTAACTTGTTGTCCAACACCATTTTCTCGGTCGATTTGGCTGACCCGGAATCTGAATTGGCTAGAGAGTTCAAGGAGATAAGTTGGAATATCATGAAAGACGCTGGGACACCCAACTTGAGTGACTATTTCCCTCTGCTTAAGAAGATCGACCCTTTAGGTGTCAGGCGGAGAATGACGATTCACTTCAAGAGAATAATAGACCTGTTCGAAGGACTAATCAACCAAAGGTTGAAGCTAAGAGACTCGCCAGATTGGGTTCCGAACAACGACGTTTTGGATACCCTACTCAACATCACTGAAGAAAACAGCGACGAGATCAACAGAACCCAGATGGTACATTTGTTACTGGTAAGTGAATATTCTCTGCTTTGCTGAATTGGGTTTATTTCCGTTTTATTTTTTCATTTATTTTTCTCACTGGGGAATTTCATCGAACAGGTTCTGTTCGTAGCGGGCACGGATACGACAGCTTCCACATCCCAATGGGCGATGGCGGAACTAATCCGAAACCCAGAAATACTTTCCAAAGCCAGAGCAGAACTCCACCAAATCATCGGAAAAGGAAACCCACTTGAGGAATCCGACGTTTCTCGGCTACCTTACTTACAAGCGATAATAAAAGAAACGTTTCGATTACACCCAGTTGTTCCATTATTGCTTCCTCGCAAAGCCGAGATAGACGTCGAAATCGGAGGCCTCACAATCCCAAAGGGTGCTCAAATCCTGGTCAACACGTGGGCTATTGGCAGGGATAAGGGCATATGGGAAGACCCGTCTTCGTTTAAGCCAGAGAGGTTTCTGGGGTCTGAACTGGACGTTAGAGGGAGGAGCTTTGAGGTCATACCCTTTGGTGCTGGGCGAAGAGTATGCCCTGGATTGCCTTTGGCCATGAGAATGCTGCCCTTAATGTTGGGGACACTTATCCACTCTTTTGATTGGAAGCTTGAAAATGGGCTTAAACCAAAGGACGTTGATATGAATGATAAGTTTGGCATCACTTTAGAGATGGCTCAGCCCTTGCGAGCGGTTCCCACTGCGGCATAATCTTATAAGGTTCATATTAATAGGCTATCTCTTATTGAACCTTCATCTGTTTAAACTTTCAACTGTCAAAGGTTTGTAATTTTAAGTCCTCTTTTCTGTTGTCGTTTTTTCCATTAGCGACATTCAATGACGTTATAAGTTCTAAGTTCAGGAAAACGACAGTTAGCTGTGTAACTTAGCTTTTCATAGAACCTTTTTTACGTCTTTGCTAGACGGGCTTTTAAACTTGTATGGTGACTTGGGACTAATGAAGTACTTGTTAACTTAGTTGCTGCTTGTGCTTCAAAAGGCATGCTTTGGTTTATTCATATATTTGCACGGAAACAATTTTAACTTTTTGCGCTTTTGAATGAAAATATGGGTCCGGTACTTGTTTTACTTTGTCCTTCTTGACTAACTTATAGGGGCTATTAAGAACTTTATAATCCTTCCCTAAACTGGGTCTTTTAGAATTTTTCTTTAGTTTTTAATAAATAAATCAGACCGAGTTCCATATTCACGGATGAATTCTAATTTTTAGCATCACAACTTTCTTTCCACGTTACTTAGTGAGCACTTTATGCATACATAAGATTATTAGAACATCTATAGAAAACCTCAACAACAGCCAAGACATTCAAAATTAAAACTAAAACTTGAACAATCACAAATTCAAGTCCAATACTTAATATTATAAAGTGATAGTATAAAATAACTCTCACATAAATTTGATAGATATTGGGCTTCTAACGGAATGTCGATCAGAAACCCATTCCAAGGATCCTTGAGAAAATTCCTGATAAGTTAAATTCCTGGCTCTAGTGAAAGTTACATAGTAACTTGCCTTCTGATCAACTTCTGTGAAAGTCAGCTTCTGAGGCTTCACAACAACACGTACTCCAATAGGCTCAACAACCTTGACCCTGTGAGACGAATCAGCTGGCCCAACATTAGTCACCTCCCTTGTGTAATTCTCTGAACCAAGCCCCAGAGGAACAAAAAACGAAGGATAATTAAACTGAGCTTGAGTCATGCTTTCTTCCTCTGAGCAGTTCACCTTCCGTTGCAAGAAAATCCCCACATGTCGATCCGTGTAGTTCAAACCACACAAGTAAGACATATAGTCATTGGGTTTGATATCATAAACAAGCCCCGGATCATTTGCCTTTGAGGGGTCAACATGGCCGGCCCCGACTGCAAGGACATCTGCAGGGAGAAGCCATCTGCAGGGAGAAGCCTCTCGTTGAGAATGGCGTGGCCTTGGCGGTTCAGCAGATTCGCAGTTGTCATGATGGCGGACTTGATTGCGGCTGGTGACCAGTCAGAGTGAGAGCTCTTGAGCAGTGCTGCAATGCCGCTCAAGTGAGGACATGACATTGAAGTTCCTGATAAGACGTTGAATGTTGATTTGGGATTTTGCTTCTTGTCCACGGGGAATGGCCAAGCAGCTAGAATGCTCACTCCTGGACCGACAATGTCCGGTTTCAGAATGCCGATATTCACCGAGGTTGGCCCTCTAGAAGAGAAGGAAGCAACCATGGGAGCTGACGAGTCCCCAGTTGATGTTCCTCTGAATGTTATTGTAGCGTTTGGGTTTGAGGTCGAGTTTATGTAACTCTTGAGCTTCAAACCGTCCAAGTAACTCACATGGATTACAGGAAGATATCGAGCTTCAGCTAATGTACTAAAGCCGTCAAGTTCTTGGTTCATGAGAATCATGGCGGCGGCTCCGGCCCTATTGACTTCATCCTCTTGCTCTGCTCTTCTCACTCCCGAGCCTCTTTCACAGAGAACTACTTTCTCGATCGCGTCAATATCCCTTAATGTTCCCGGAGCACATGATTCAGACCAGAAACCTCTATTATCACCTAAACCAGGAAAAACCAAAGGCAATGACAGAGATTTCGGTTTCGAAAATTTGGCAGGCCAGAAAATCGATTGGCCATCGACTTGATGCCCATTTCCGAGCTTGGCCGTGGCTCTTATGGTTCTATCAGTGGTGCTCGCCCCAACAGTGAGAATCCAAGGAGCGTCATTGGTGACAGTATAGTTGTACGGTCCACCATTGCCTGCTGAACAGCTCACAAAGATTCCCTTCTGTATTGCGCCGAAAGACCCCAATGCAATGGCGTCTTGGTACAAGTATCCCCCGTTGCCGCCCGAAAAGAGAGATGGAGATGACATCCACGCCATCTTCGATGGCGGCATCAAGCCATCCCTCCGGCGGCAGTGCTGGCCGTGTGCGTGCCATGGCCAACCTCATCGTGTGGCGAATCGACTCTCAAGTACCTCCCACCGCTTTGGAAGCTCCTGGCGCCTATGATCTTGTTGTTGCATGACGTGCCGTTCAACTCACACTTGCCTTTCCACCTAGCCGGGGGAGGAGGCATTTCTTGGTCGTCAAAAGACGGATGATTCGGATAGATTCCGGAATCTAGAACCCCAATTATCACTCCTTTACCGAAGTTTGAATCTTTCCAGAGTCCTTTCTCTTGGTTCAAGCCCAAGAATTGAGGACTATGCGTCTGCATGGTGAAAAGCTTCTCTGGACGAACAGAGATGACACCGTCTTTCTTTCCCATGTTTTCGACTTCTTCCGCGGTCAGTCTGGCTGCAGAGCCAGGAATGTGTCTGTAAGAGTACACCATTCTTGGCTGATGCTGCTTTGAGCTCTCGTCAATGCTGATAACTGGCAAGAATGCGCTGTGCCAGTCAAGTAAGTCTTCATCTGTTTGCATTGTGGTGGTGCCTTCCTCTGGCTTGTTGACATAAAAAATGTATGTACCTAAGTTGCTTAGTGAAGCAGCTTCCTTTTCCTGAGAAGAAGAAGAAGAAGAAGAAGAAGAAGAAGAAGAAGAAGAAGAAGAAAGCTTAAGCATGAAAGTCACAAGAAAGATAAACATGACCTCTATAATAGGGAAAGGTCCAGAGATTTTGTTTCTCATGTTTACTCTCTTGTACTTTATCATATGATCATACATGCATGTTTACATGTGTATATATATATATTTTAGGAACTTTTTTTATTCCCAACAGACTGATCTTTAGAACTCAGATTATTTTATTTTTATTTTTTGCCAAGGCTTTTGAGAAATTGTAACATGCAGACCATGAAGTCAAACTGGTTAAATTAACTTTTTGGTGCTCCAATAAGCACATTTGGGCTATATTGGAATTGGACCGAAACCTGCCCTTTTTCATCAAGACAGACCAAGTGGTCAAGCTATAGATCATTTTATTACCATGGCTTTACTTTAATAACAAGTTACTTCACAAGCCTTCTTATTAGTATTTTTTATTTTCTCTCCCTTTTTTTTTTAAAAAAAATTACTGCATCAATTTTACAACTCTCGAAGTGACAAATATGCTTTAATATAATTTAGCTGTCCAAACAAATTACACCTTTTCTTTTGCTGAAAGACTAAGATGAACTAACTCCTCACACTTGTCATAAATTTATTGAGTTAAAATACAAGACATAATTGATCTTTGCCAAAAGCCATGACCATAACCAAAAACTAACAGCCATAACGTTTTTTAACACATTTTTTTTGACGGCCGCTACCATATTTTTTTTACTTCAATATTTTTCAAATCAAAGTTACAAGTCCTCAGAGATTTTTCCCAATGAAATTTATTCACCGTGCGTAAGAAAAATACTAAATTAAACTACAAATAAGTACTTGCTGCAACAAGCCAGTAACACCAGGTGAATGGTGTGATTTTCTCTGGTTTGATTAAAGTGATTGCTAAGCTCCATAGCCATCTGCATAGCATCAATGGGATAAGGGGAAACATTAGAAATTTATACGAAGATTGGTATTAAAGGAACTTGCATATGTACTTCTCATCCTGCTTTTCTGCTTTCTCTTTTTCCATTCTAGCTTTTAATTGTTGATGTTCTACATATGTGATTAACATTAAGCTCTTTAAATAAGTAAGTAATTTTTATTCCAAAGGTGAATTTTTTAATTGAAAAAGCAGCCTTTGGAATTTAAGAATATCCCTATTGTTTCCATGCATAACTAGTGATATTACTGCACCAAGCCAAGAAAACAAAACACTAATTTTTTGTTGGGGTTCTTAAATTTAATTTGT